>JASAMZ010005424.1:0-72329 GCA_030248115.1 Linhomoeus sp. GSCO2_2 | reverse complement strand
TTTGATGTTGGCTTGCTGTGAGCGCTTCAGCGATGTCAAGACCGCCGCTCTGCAACACACGAGTGCCAAGATCTAACAAACCAAAATCTGCAGTTTTCATCGCGTTTTGGTTACTGTAGCCCTCTCATTGACCTCTTGAAACTTTTTGTTCTCGGATTCTTGCTCAGGAGGTCGAGCGCTTCATTTTGATATGCGATTCGACTAGGTTCGATGAAGTTTTGACTTTTCGCGGACATTACTACGGGATACTGTAGCGCGCAATTTTTAAAACTTGTTATTATTTTGACGTCACATTTCGCGAGAGTAGTCCGAGGGCTACCCGTCGATGTGTCGAACTCAACCCGGCGACGTCAGACAAGCGAGTTATTAAGCCCGAAGCAAGCGTGTCGTTTCCAGTGTTCGACGCGTTTTGGTTACTGCAGCTCTCTGTTTAAACTTTTAAAACTTTTTGTTGTCGGATTTGTGCTCAGGAGCTCGAGCGCTTCACTTTGATATGCGATTTCACTAGCTTCGGTCAACTTTTGTCTTAAAATGGACCTCACTTTGGGATGCTGTAGCGCGCGAGTTTGAAAATTTATTTCAGTTTTGAACACTCAGATGGCGAGAGTAGTCCGAGGGCTACCCGTCGATGTGTCGAACTCAACCCGGCGACGTCAGACAAGCGAGTTATTAAGCCCGAAGCAAGCGTGTCGTTTCCAGTTTTCGACGCGTTTTGGTTACTGTAGCTCTCTGTTTAAACTTTTGAAACTTTTTGTTGTCGGATTCGTGCTCAGGAGCTCGAGCGCTTCACTTTGATATGCGATTTGACTAGCTTCGGTCAACTTTTGTCTTAAAATGGACCCCACTTTGGGATACTGTAGCGCGCGAGTTTGAAAACTAATTTTTGGTTTGACTACTCAGGTGGCTAGAGGAGTCCGCGGGCTACTCGCCGATGTCTCAAACTCCTTCCTACGAGGTCAGACGAGCGAGTTATTAAGCCCGAAGCAAGCGTGACGTACGTACGTACGTACGTACGCACGCACGTACGCACGTACGCACGCCGAGCTCTTGATAGGGTTCGCTCGGCTGAGGCCGAGCGAAAAAACGCGTTGGCGGCGAGGCTCGGGATGTTTTTTTCCACCCTTCGTCTCATCGAGGACCACGTCATATCTAAAGGCATCGAAGTCGGCCTATTACTCGAGAAATTGTGACCTGGTGAACACCTCTCCAGTAAGTAGGAATTCAAATTTTTGAATTTTTCTATAAAAAAATTCACTACGCAAGAAAAATGAAGGTCCGAGCACACCTACTATCCCTCGAGTGGTATCGATTACAAACCCCGTCCAAATCGGACGAACGACTCATGAGAAATCTTGACGCAAAATTTGATTGGTAGCAACAGCTTCACAATTTCTCAATTCCTTTACTTCACCAATAGCAAGCTAGTAAGCGTTTTCAAGTGTTTTAACATCATCCGCTGCGCCTCCCAGTGATTCTGGCGCTTCACGGTACTTCCCCTTGCTTCATTTTGTTAGGTTATGGATTCTGCAGTTTAGGTTATCGATTACCTTCAATCTACGAATTCCAATTGAGGTTATTGGGTGTTGGGGGTATTCGATAACCTGGTATAACCTACCAGGTTATTACCAGGTTATTTTAAGGTTATAGGTTATCGAATCCTAATTGCCCTTATTGGAGGGGGGGGGGGGGGTGGGGGCGCTTATTCGAGGTTGGGGGCGCTTATTGGAGGATTTGCGGTAGGTTAGATACCAGTGTGTGTTGTGGTGAGTTATCGACTGCTGCTGTAGCGTCGTGCAACGGGCGAGGTAGTGCGTATGGCCTTGTGTGATTGTCATACTGTAGCACTCACCGTACAATGTCGGTTCAGCTGGCGACGGGGTCGGTGCACGTGCACGTCATAGCGGGCGACCACGATCAAATGGTCCAGGGGCAGGCGGCACCGCTGACGGCCCGACGAATCAACGATATCGTTCTCGGCAGAATCAACGATGACAAATGGAGCGATAGGCCCGCGACGCAAGAAGAGGAGGAGTGACGACTATTATTTGGCACATGACAGACAGTAACTGGAGTGCGTTGCGAATATACGTCTTCCATAAGGTTGGACGTTCTGATGTCTGCATGGAGTGTGTGCAGCGACACCCAGTAGTTCTCATAGGGAAGTACCATAAAACGGTCTGTTTCCTGACAACAAGACAAGATAACAGTACCTGGAACTGCATTGACGTGATCTCAGAAATCGACCAAGAGAACGTACCTACCTATTGTGCCTAGTCCACCAAATGTAAACACGTACCCGAAGTTTGATGTGCGCGTACCTATGTACATAGATAGAGGCAGCTGCGTACAGTGTATCTATATGTAGGCAACTCCTGCCGACGCTCGACTCCTAATCAGCGGTGGAAAAGTAACGAGCGCACCATTTGCACTACAACACGCCTGAGAGTTGGCAGATACACCGTACGTCAATAAGCCCTTCTTATAAACCAAACTCTGGAATTAGGACGGTAGGCGACGTGTGCGGTCGTAAAGCCAACGGTCAAACCAGTCCCCAGCGCTTGTAGCCTTCGGCGTATTCGGTGCCTTCGTCCAGGCTGGAGGTCAGCTCGCAGAGGCCTTCGCTCGCCTTGTAGTTGAACCCGAAGCAGTACTCGTCCGCGTAGCAGCTTAAGCAGTGGTCCGTCTCGCCTAGTGCTCAGTCAATCAAGCCAGTAGGAGAGGGGGGGGGGGGGGGGCAGGAAAGGGGGGTGGGGGGTTGTGGACTCACACGAGCGTGCAGGTAGTCAGGGAGGTCCAACCCTGGCGAATGGTCTTGATCGGCAGCTGGCGTCGGTCGCCACCGTCGGCCATTGGGCGATAGAGGGCCGTCTGCTTGGCCGACAACTCGCTCCACTTGACCATCTGCGGAGAGAGAAGCTCGAGAAACGCGCCCTTACTGGCAGCGGCTGACAGAGATGGAAGGCTATGGGTAGAGTGCGTTGAGTGAGAGCCCACCGGCGCAGCAGTCGGGCCAGTAATTTCTTCTGCCATGGGTGCAGCAGTTGCTTCAGTGGCTCCCTCTACCGGCGCAGCAGCGGTGCTCGGGCCGCCTCTACCAGGCTCTTCGGTGTTCTCCGTCACGGCTGAAAGCAAGTGCCAAACGTTGAATCACAACTGTGAACCACTGGAAACCGACGCGACGCACCATAAAGTTCGCAGACGACGTGATCGTAGATGACGGCGTCGCACTCCACCAAGTCGTTGCTGAGGTAGACGAAGCCTTCGACGGCCACCTGACGACCGTCTCACACAACCCGCGAAGGCGGGAGCTACAATCACGCCACGGTGCATAGCGCCTCACATGTGGCGTTGCCACTTGCCAGTCAGTTATTGCGGCAAGCCAGCACAAACGCGCAGCGTGACCGCAGCCTTCGGTTATGTGAGGCGGTCACCAAGTCGGCGCACATGTAGGCGTTGTTGGCGCGGATGTCCTCGTCGTCAAAGTGGCCGTCGATCAGGGCGTCGTAGGGGCGCCCCGTGGAGCAGTCGGGACTGCCGCACCAGCGCCACTTGCTCACATCTCCATTGTGCGCTGGGTCGCTCGTCCCAAACGCCACCATGTGCAACTGGAGTTGTGTAGAGTACACGCGACGCAAGTGAGTGGGTGCCAGTTGTGAATGGCACCCTGTTCATCATCACTGACCATATCGGCGGTCATTTTGATGAGCGTCTCAAGGGCGTCGACGTCGCCAGCGGCGTTGACGGTTGCCAATCGGCCTCCGATTCCAGGGGGCGGCGAAAGGCTCTGGATGGCAAAAGTTCGCTTGTGATTGAAATTATGAAACCGCATGGAAGTTATGAGGATTGGAGAGAGGGAGGCGCGGAACCTGGGCGCAGTACTGGTGTCCCTCGGTCCAAGTAAGCCCGTTGTCAATGGCGAAGACCTCCGTCCGGTAGCAGACGTCCGAAGCGGCGGAGTAGACGTGGTCGATACCTCCCGCCAGCCCATCGCAGTAGGTCGAGACGACCGTCGGGACCGCTGAGACAGCGTCATACCGCTTTAAGTGACAGCGGAGTGCAGATGTGTAGGTTGTTCGTAGTACGTACAGTTCATCTGCATCACCCCCCTCCCCCCATCGCTGTAAGGTTTGCGCCGTTGCTATGCACGGTACAGTACATATGAAGCTCGGGTTGCCTCCCGAGGGCGGCGCCAGCATCTGCCACCAGCCTGTCAGTAAAACGGCCAAACAAATCAGTCAACGACGCCGGAGCACTTTTCGTGTCTTCTGCCGGCGTGTACGGTAGACACGGTACAGTTGAGATTGTGCTAAATTCTTTTGCCATCAGTGCATGCACTGTACTCACCGGTCGTTAGCGTTGGAGGAGTGGGCGCTGAAGGAAGCAGACTATGCTCTGCACATCCTCAAATAAGTGCGCACACAATGGCGATCGGACCCACACCTGTTCCACTGTAGAACTCGCAGATGACGTGCGCGTAGGCGACGTCGCAGTCGTAGTTGGAGAAGAAGGACCCCGAGCCTTGGTCGCTGAGGTCGCCGCACTGGAAGCTGCTATCCGGGTCCAAATATGCGTCGTCGAATGTGTCATCGATGGCGCCGTCGTAGTGTCGGACTTGCGTACAGTCGGCGTCGAGGCACCAGCGCCAGTTGCTGAAGTCGCCACCGTGGGCGGCCGATGCCGTCGCGAAGGCTATCCAGTGATACTGGAATGGAACAAGAAGGATATCGCTTACGGTTCGCGTGTGACGGTTGCAGATTCCAGTGTCTAAGGACCAGAATGGGAGGAAAGTTTTGTTGCGAAGAAGACGTGAACTTTGTGTCCTCTGCACGTCCAAAGAACTGGATGTAGCTACTTGCTAGGAATACTATATTTCTCGGGCTACAAACTGCACACCTCTGACGCGCTGTCCTGGACCAGGGCGCCGATGGCGTTGACGTCGTCCGTGTGGTTGACCAGGGCCAGGCGGGCCATGATCCCTTGGGGAGTCGCCAGAGCCCTGCAGGCGTCATGCGCCTCCGTCCAGGTCTTCTCGTTTGGGCTGTCGTAGAAATGGGTCGCGTAGCAGACGTCCGAACCGGCCGAGTAGCGGTGGTCCTCGAGGACGCCGTCGCAGAAGCTGGACACGGTGGAGGAGAGAGCCGGAGCTGAATGGAAGGCGAGACCGGCTGCAGAGAAGAGGCAACTCCCCCGCTTGGCGTTAGTCGTTCCCCGGCTTCGGCCACTGCCATCTACCCTACTGTCACTTCACCATGCTCCAGTGGCGTAAAAGAACTTTTGCGGTTATATGCGGCCTACCCAGGTGGCTCAGCAGCGCGGCGAGCGACAGGAAATATCCACTGGTTTTGCGCCAGGCATTGGCCATCTTCGCTCTCTCGCTCTAAACCTTCGACAATGTCGGCGGTGCACCCACCGTTACAGTCGAGTCCGACCGACACACTCGTCCAGTAGCGCTGCCCTTCGTTGCGTTGTCATGGGCCCAACAACTTGCTCGCGCGCCCAATCCATTAGGGCGATGACGGCCTCCGAGACTGCATACGATCGCCCCTCCCCCCCCCCCCCCCCCCCCTTCCTGCCCCTCACCCCCCACCCCCCTTCCCGAGCCCCACCCCTTGGGATCAGCGCCGCAATCACGGTCGATCGGGCGCTATCACTGCGTTGAAGAGAGATGATGCCTGATGTGGGCATGACGTGCGCGAAGCACTCGTGATACATCTATTACGCTTTAGTTCGCTACCCTCTCAACAAAGGCAAGCAGTGTCGGTTTGGCAGCTTGACAACGCGTACTTCGTGAACTTTGTACTGTAATGGGTTTCATGTACGTACATATGTAGCTACGTAAATTTGTGGTTGCGACGCCTGTCATTCATTACCACGGTCAAGCTTTGCTCGCCAGTGCCGTGCAACCTGTCACTTCAGTCAGAACGAGTTTTTTTTCCGACAGGCTGAGCTAGTATTGCTTTTCCGACTTCGAGCTTAGGTGTACTAGGTATATGAAGCAGCACTCATTGTAGGCGATCAAGGTCATAGCACCGTGCTGCGAAGCTTCTCTTCGAAGGGGCGGTCGGTTGAAGCGTTCCTCGTTTCTTCTGGAACGGCCAGCAGATTAGCCCGTCCAGCTTTTCTCGGCGAGAACTCGGCGGGATTTTTCTGGCTGCTGCTCTGGGTAGCGCGCCGCAGATGGGCCTTGCGTGCCTGACGCATGTGGTAGCTCTTTGGCAGGAGGATCAGCTTGAAGGCGCGCCGAAACTCTGTGTTGTAGAGCTGAAGGAAGGCGCTTCGCCCGAATAGACAAGCCAGATGTGGTAGCTAAGCACACACCGTGTAGATGATGGGGTTCATGAAAGAGTTCATGTATCCCAGCCAGGTGCTGAGAAAGAAGGCGAGGAAGCCCACTTGGCACTTTGGCCAGTCCAGCAGAAGGCAGACGGCATTCAGTACGTTCAGGCTGAAGAAAGGCACCCAGCAGACCAAGAAGACGCCTGGAAAATGAAGGGAATTAGAACAGGCGACCGCAACAGAGAACAGCGCGACCACGCATGGACCCACACAAACCCATGGAACAAGGTGACCACGGATGGAACCAGCCCAGATGGAGGGTCACGCGAAGGACCAGAGAGCCAAACAATAGATCCGCGTAACCAGACCACAAAGAAACCCACACGGCAGTGCACGTACCCACGACGATGCCCAGCGTTTTGGTCGCCTTCCGCTCCTTTCTCTGCGCTTTTGACATCTTCTTGCGCACGGTTGTGTCTGTCCGACTGAGCGTATTCTTCATAAGACGGACCGCCATCGCAGGAGAAAGTGCCAGATTGCGAATGGCGCTCTTGGGGCTCTGCCATCTTTGGCCGTTGGCGAGCGGCGCGGCGCAGGCGTTGGCACCGCCTTCGGTGCTGCTGGCCGCCGAGCTGAAGGCCAGCGACACCATCTGGGTCCACTTGCGCCGCAGGGTGCCCCTCGATGAGGGAGCGGAGCTCGAGAAGGCCAAAGGAACCGCTGAACGTCGCGTTCGATCGCTCGTCGCGCCTAACCGGACAGATCGGAATTCCAAAACGTAGCTACATCGCTTGTCGGCGGGCATTTGCGGAACGGAACTGGTCCTCCTTGGCGGCAGACGATGGTGGATAACGCCGCCAAAGGAGACGGTGCTGTGCGGTCGACGACTGGACGTCAGAGGCGTAGGCGGCACCGAGAAGGAGAAGGAGGACGCCACAGCGCCATCGAAGCCCTGCGAGGTATCCTCCTGCTGATGGACGGTGAGGTCAAAGACTGGCTCGTGAAGGGACTTCGGCGGCAAGGCAATTGGTGGGGAGTTCGATGGGTTCTAGAAGACAATTTAAATGGTCAATTCAGTGAAAGCTGCTACTAATGTAGTTAGCAGGTACAGTGTGAATGCAGAGTAAGACTCTGACTCTACGTCCATATCTACAGGGTGTCCCACGGTGGGTGTTTCAACTTTGATGAGATCCCGCGAGCAGCTGCGTAGACCGATTACGCTGAAATTTTACACATAGGTACTACCAAGTGTAGCTTAGACACTTGTAAAATATCAGCTCCCTACACTGATATTAGCGTGAATCCGGCCCCAAACCGCATAAGATGACAATCTATTTTGGCTCGTCGGCTGGTGGCAGCTTCAAAGTTGGCTTAGTTGCAGCTAATTAGGCGCGACTTGTACCACCACAGAGAACACAAGTTGAGCTTTTGAACGGTCTTGGAACGAACATCGTAGCTTGTCGCACGCTCTCGAACAATCGAATCAAAGCTAGTCAGCAAACCCATAATCAGGCCCCACCGGCTGTTCTTGCTGCTGCAGAGCCTCCTCCACGAGGGCCAGCGTCTTTGACGAATTATTCGTTTTGGGACCGGATTCACGCGTGAATCGGCGTAGGGAGCTGACATTTTGCAGGTGTCTAAGTTACACTTGGTAGCACCTACGTGTGAAATTTCAGCAAAATCGGTCAACGCAGCTGCGCGCTTGAGCTCATCAAAGGTGAAACACCCACCGTGGGACACCCTGTATGTGCACAAGACTGATTCACCTGTAGTTCGGTTTGCTCAGCGCATTCCTCCTGCTGTAGGTTCTGCCGCTTCTCGCACTGTGGCTCAGATGCAATGTCTACTGGATTTGCCTTGGCGTCTGTTGCAAGCTGAAGAGGCCTGAGCGAGTAGGAGTCGGGCGAAGAATCTGTTCGAGTCAGCGTCTTCTCCGAGCCCGAGAAGAGGAGGAGATGCTCAGTGGAGGTCTCGTCGTCCGGACTGAGCAGACCCGTCGCCTCTTTGGCCAGTGGGGCGAATCGGATCTACGAAGGACGAATTATGTTGTATAGGGTTTGCGTCGGTGGCTAACCGACGGTGGGGTACTGTAGGCGAGACCTGCAGACTGTTCTCCCTAGACAGTTCGCAAAGGTCGGGGAAGGTCTCGGACTCGCTGGCGGCCACGTAGGTCAACGTCTCGTAGCCGCTGTTGGCGCACCAGCGTCCCATCGAGTCGTCGTCGCCTGTGAGGTCAGGTCGGTTTGATAACTACCCACTGTTGGATGCTTCAACCTCCCCCACCTGAAGCGCTGCTCACGGGCATCGTCTCAGAGAACTCGCCGGACGCCGTAAGAGTGTCGCTATCGTCGTCTTCCCCTCCGCCGTCCTCGGAGACGGTGGAGTCGATTCGACTGAAGCCCTCCACGCCGCCCTCCGGCACGAAGGCTAATGGCTTGAGCAGAGTGTCAAGTGGGGAGACGTCGACCTTCCGCCCAGAAAGCGAAGGGCTGGGCGAACGCTGGAGTTGTTGAGCGACAGGGGGCGGCTCGTCGTTCGCCGGCGAATGGCGCCCTTCGGTTGGCCGCGTCAGGATGCTGTCCTCGCCGTCGTCTGGGGATTGGTGTCCTCCACTGCCCTACATTGCAAGAGAAGCGCGGAAGGTACATAGATATGTTTGGTTGTACGCGCTAGAAGCGGCCGAACCAGTATCAAGTCTCCGTTCACGGCGGCAGCAGCGGTCATGACCACCACGTCGACGGCCAACTCCAGAGTGTGGTCCAGGCGGAATAGGTTGGAGGTAGCGGCGCACCTTGATTGGGCAGTCTGACCAGCGATGTCGACGATGTCGGCGTCGTCCGCGTCTTCAGCCTGCCGTAGACGTAGGCATAGGTATCAAATGTGAGGAAACTGGCGGGCACAGCCGCCAGCACGCACAACGTGCTTGGATGCATGAAATGCAACACAGTAAGCACGGCAAGGCAGTCGGCTCGCCAAACCTCTGCTTCGGACTGGCTGCTGCTGGTGGAGGGCCAGCTGGCGTCCTCGCTGGAGCGGCCCCTGCTGTAGCTGCCGACCGTCCAGCGGTTGGCCAGAGGCGACGTCACCGGCGCCACGGGACCCATGGCAGCGGCTATCGCGGTGGGTTCGTCTTGTATGATGTCCAGGCCGCGACACCAGGAATCGCGGACCGCCTTCATGGGCCCGCTGGAGCTGCTGGCCACGTCTGCGGCACGAGGGAGCGGAACCATGGATAGAAGTTGCCTTCTTTCCAATTGGTCAGAGACCGGCCAACCTGCGTTCACACTCGAGGAAAGGAAGGGGGCCGTGTCGGCCGTGTTCTCCACCCTAGCAGAAGTCGGGCCGTCCAGTCTGATGCGTTGGCTCGGCCTGAAGATAACGCTCTACTTCTTTCTATTGAAAAGCGCTGTCACCGATGATAGCCGACGTCTTTGCAGAGTGCACTGCACCTCCTCATTCTGGCCATTCGCTCGCGGTGTCTGAGCACTAGGATGATGCGCGCGTAGACGAAAAGGATCAGGCCTAGTGGGACGCCAAAAGAGATCACAGTAGAGACGAGGGAGAACTCGGCGTGGTAGAACCGGCACTCGTCCGACACCCCGGGGGGTCGGGCATTCAGACCCAGCACCATGGGACTGGCCGTGGCCAGGGAAACGGCCCAAAGGGCTAGCACCATGGTCATCACTCGGTTGACGTTGCGCCGACGCTGCGAGTACTCGATCGGCTGCGTCACGGCCTGGTACCTGCCAGTGGCTGCTGCAGGTGATGCGGCATGACAATGAGCTGTGTACTACACCAGAATGGAATAAAACAAGGCGGAAAGGATGTAATTAATACGGTCCACATGTTAAAGTGAGTGGTTTGCTGTATTGCTACATAGCTAACACTGGAAGGTTCTTCCATTCCTACTGTAGGAATGTTCCTGGGCATCACCTGTCGAAGCTGATCAGGGCTAGGGTGATGATGGAAGCGGTGCTGCAAGCGACGTCGCTGGCGCAGTAGATGTCGCACAGCAGCGGCCCCATGTACCAGGCGCCGTTGTTGACCTGAAGGCAGAGGAAGTGGGTTGAACAGGACGAGAGCATGTCTTGTGTCTGCTTTCTCGTGTTTTCAAGTGGCAAGACGTGCCTCGGTGTAGACGGCGTAGGGCATGACGGCGACGGCCACGAGAAGGTCGGCCACGGCCAGGGCGAACACAAGATAGTTGACGTTGGAGTGAAGCGCCTTGACTCTCACCACGCTGACCATGACCAGCAGGTTGCCCAGAATCGTGGCCGCCGGTATTACCAGCAGCACCAAGGCCCAGTAGCTGGACTCTCCCCCTTTCTGTTTGTCAGCGGGTGGCCCACGGCTGACGTTGACGGCGGCTTCAGAGGCCGCTGACCAGTTGGTGTCCACCAGCGTCCCAGGGTCGGTGATGCCCAGTCGCCTCAGCTGCTCGCCCATGGCCAGCATGGCGTTGGTGTTCACCAGGGCCATGGCCAGACAGAGGAGACCTGTGGAGCCCATGGCGGATTTCGTGGCGTCCGCGCAAAGAGGAGAAAGCAAAGCCGCAAAGGGGAATATTTGCGCGGCGCAGCGCGACATATGGCCAGGCCTTTTAACTTCGTTCGCCGGCCGCTCGTACTACTTCGGCGCTCGTCCCCCACGGGGGATAAGCAAGGCTCATCTCCATAAGCAGATCCGCGCAAATTGGGGGGGGGGGGGGGGGTTGGGGGTGGGTACGGGGCCCAGTGCGGGCTCAGAGCGGAGCCACATGCGAATCGATGCGGAAGCCAGAACCAGCGCATATTCGTGACCTTTGAATTTACTACGCAGAGCGCTGCGCTCCAAACTTCTTCGTCAGTATTGACATGTCTACCAAGGATACATACAGGATACCAAGGATGCGATGTGATCTGCGTACGTCAGCGGTGAGATGAGAATTGTTTCAGAGGCCATTTGATATACATTGTTGGTCTTTGAATGCGTGCTTACTTACTGCTTACGTACATGTCATGCAATAACCTACGAAAATGCGTCACATTAACAGAGCATCCCAGTGTGGACGAATGGGAACCTCGTTGAACAGACGGCGTGCGCACTCTAACGGCCGTGCATGTGTGTGGAAGCGGCCGAACCTTGCCTAATCGCGTGATAATCAGTCTCTCCCTTTCTCTCCGTCTCTCGACTTCCTTCCTCTTTGGCCGACGGCGAACAAACAGCCTCTGTGGGGGCCAGACGCCTGTCTTCCGCTGGACTGACGACCACTTAGCTGCCTACGCTAGTGGAGTTCTCGCGCCGACCAAGGGGGAACGAACGTCTCGCGAGCCAAGTACGAACGTGGAAGACTCCGAACGAAACGGAAGGCGCGTCAAATTACTTTTCCTTCTCGAAATGGCGACGGAAGGAGGCCTGGACGGACGCACGTCATCCCCCTTTGGAAGAGAAGAAGTTGGACCGAGACAATTTTAGCCGAAGTTGGACCGAAAGACAATATCGACCGCTGTGGAGAACCGAAGCGAAATGTGGTTCAGAAGGAGGGGAGGGCAGGTTTCTGCGTGAAAATGAGAACTTTTGTCTGGGCTCGGGAGGATACGCAATTGTTGTATGCATGTAAGTGACGACTCGCCAGTGTGAAGGCAGACAAACGGTATGTAATGTACCTACTGGGTGTCCCATAAGTCCAGACCCCCCCCCCCCTCCCCCTCTACAGCAAGTTGTAGGAAACTCTACGCCTTGGAACTTACACAGATGGAAGTCAAATGTCTTGGGATATCTGACACCAAATTTCAGCATCATACACCAACTTTTGCGGAATTGCGGGCACAAAACCCAAAATTGGTCACGGCCGCTGGCAGCCGTGGAGGAGGCCCTGCTGCAGCAGGAGGGGCTGACTGCCTCTTGCTTTGGGGCCGGCAAACCAAAATGTGTTTCGACCTTTCTCATGCGTGGTACGAGCTACAATTTTCGTTCAAAGACCATTCGAAAGCCTGATCTGTCTACTTCAAAGCGGTACAACTCGCACTAAATTAGCTGCAGTCTAGCGAAAGTTGTGGCCGACAGAAGACGGCGAGTCTTGAGTAATTAACCAATTTTGGGTTTTGTGCCCGGAATTCCGCAAAAGTTGGTGTATGATGCTGAAATTTGGTGTCAGATGTCCCAACACATTGAACTTCAATCTGTAAAAGTTTCACCGCGTAGAGTTTCCTGTAACTTACTGTGGACGGGGGGTCTGGATTTATGGGACACCCGGTACCTATTTGGCGCCTTCTAGCTACACACCAAATCCTCAACTGCAACGATGAGAGCTATTCGATTCGCGAGCGTGTCAAGCCCTCGATCCTCGCTCGGCATCCTTCTCGAAGTCGCCACGAAAGGAGACGCCGTTGCCGGCGAATGGCCTCAAAGGAAGCAATCAAAAGAGCGAAGTTGGATGGCAAGCGGGGGAGGTGGTAGGGCGAGGGGGGGTGGGGGGGCGCCGAAAGACACCTATATCGCTACATGTCAATGGCTGCAGGGTTGTGGACAGAGCCCCACAGACCATCAATTGGCGAGAATCGCACTAACCGAATCGCGTCTCCCCGCTGTGGCTCAAGACAGGGGTAGGCGGCGAAAGCGGCTCATTTGGGGGCTTTAGCCGACTGTAACTGATTCGATCAGGCACCAGGACACGACGCCTCTTCTGATGCCTTTTGACCAGATTCGACGACGAAAGAGAGAGAGACAGTGGGAGAGAGTGTGAGACGACAGTGTCGGGTGTCGTCGAGATTTCTAGCCGTTTTGCTGAATAGCTATGCCGCCGTCCTGCGCTAGTACTGGACGCTAATAATTATCTTACGCCCATAAGGCGAGCACGGTGACGTCCAATCATAATGCTCTGTCGCTTTCCATTCTACACGTTTGATAATACAGGGTGAGTCACGCTCGACGCCCGCTGTTTGCAACCCTGCAACTCATGCTCTTGTTAACCGATTAAGCTGATTTTTGGTAGTTTTATAGAAGATACTTGAACTTAAGTCTGTTTAAAATATTGCACGAATTGGTTGAATCGTTCGTGAAAAGCTGCAGCACAAAGAGAAATCGCAAAAAATTGCAGTCAAAACGCTGTCTATTGAATTGGATAGCCCCGATCTAGACAAAACTTCGCACAAATTTAGGTTCATATGTGCGCACTGTATTCTCAAAATTTCGCCTGAATTGGTTACGGCTGCGAAAAGTAATTCGGAAACAAAGAAGGTCATTCACACGGCAATCGACGAAGAAGCCCAGCAATGCAAGTTTGGTTGATTCTGAGTTGATCGTTTGCGCAGCGGTATCTGACGAAATGTTCAGCCGATTCGAACCAAACTTCGAGTACTCTCAAGTTAGGATATCTTTATTATATGGTCAAACAAGCCTCTTTTAAAAAGCGGAGTGGTTTTGAGCTTTGAATTTTTACTGAGATTGTAGCAAGGCCCTTTCCGGTTTCGTGCAGCGTCTTGACTCTTCTCGCGACTACACTTTTTAGAGTGGTCTTGCTACGCAACATTGGTGTCGCTCGGTTTTAATTCTTTACACCAAGAAAATCATCTTTTCAGACTGAATTTAAAAAAGACAGTAGAATCTAACGCAAAACTACAGGTTAATGGTGAGCATGATTTGATGTTGGCTTGCAGCGAGCTCTTCAGGGATGTCAAGACCGCCGCTCTGCAACGAACGAGCGCCAAGATATACCAAACCATATTCTGCAGCTTTCATCGCGTTTTGGTTGCTGTAGCCCTCTGCTTGAACTTTTGGAACTTTTTGTTGTCGAATTCTTGCTCAGGAGGTCGACCGCTTCATTTTGATATGCGATTCGACTAGGTTCGATGAAGTTTTGACTTTTCGCGGACCTTACTTTAGGATACTGTAGCGCGCAATTGTTAAAACTTGTTATTATTACGACGTCATAGTTCGCGAGAGGAGTCCGAGGGCTACCCGGCGATGTTTGGAACTCAACTCAGCGACATCAGACAAGCGAGTTATTAAGCCCGAAGCAAGCGTGTCGTTTCCAGTTTTCGACGCGTTTTGGTTACTGTAGCTCTCTGTTTAAACTTTTGAAACTTTTTGTTGTTGGATTCGTGCTCAGGAGCTCGAGCGCTTCACTTTGATATGCGATTTGACTAGCTTCGGTCAACTTTTGTCTTAAATGGACCTCACTTTGGGATACTGTAGCGCGCGAGTTTGAAAACTTATTTCAGTTTTGAACACTGAGAAGGCTAGAGTAGTCCGAGGGCTACCCGTCGATGTGTCGAACTCAACTCAGCGACGTCAGACAAGCGAGTTATTAAGCCCGAAGCAAGCATGTGGTTTTTAGTTTTCGACGCGTTTTGGTTACTGTAGCTCTCTATTTAAGCTTTAGAAACTTTTTGTTGTCGGATTCGTGCTCAGGAGCTCGAACGCTTCACTTTGATATGCGATTTGACTAGGTTCGGTCAACTTTTGTCTTAAAATGGACCCTACTTTAGGATAGGACCGAGTTAAGTCATTGAATCTGAGCCTTTAGTTCTTTTCAACCATGGGATCAGCTTGCGGCCTGTTCGCCTTATGTTTCTTGTTGACAATAACGACTTCATCTGGAACCCCATCACCAAGGGAAACAAACGGAGGCGACTGCTGTCCGTATGCCTGGAAACACAATGATGCTCTTGTGAGTCACTGTCACGCTGAACATTATGACCTCTTGTGGCAGTTCACTACACACCCAAGAAATAGATTTCGACTTGCCTGTGTGCAAGCTCCTTCGCACATCTCGTAGCTGTGTACATATTTGTGTGTTCAAGAGTAACATATTTCGTACCCTGCACAAAACGATTATAGTTGTCCCTCCAACTCAATCACCATGAAGCCCACTTTCATCACTGTCTAATTGTAGCCTATGCGGATTGGATACGACGTATCAATTATGCTATCAATTCTCAATTATTATCAGCGAGAGGCGGCGCTGCACGAGTTGAGACGCAATCGCTACTTGGTCGCCCAGCAGCGTCACGTCAAGAGGGTCGCGAGAAGAGTTCAGCGGGCCGTCTGGTACGACTGGCAGCGCTTCAGACACATCACCACCACTGGCTGAGGCTGAGGCAGAACGACCACTCTGTTCTCTGGAGTGCTTCCACACAACGAGTCGTTGTTGATCAGTGGACGACAGGGCTCTATTCTACTTTAGATCCACTCAATACATATTTAAGGACCCATTCAGAAATTGCAACGATCCAGAAATAATTTAAAGATCAATAGCAAGTTTAAGGATCCACGGGGCATCCTCATTGTGCCGTGCGAGATAATTCTCGTAAATAGACAGTTGTTACGACAATTGTTACGCAAACAATGCAATAAGAGTCATTCACAGTGTGGCGGTAGTACCCGATTTGGCCTTTCGATTCGAAGTCGTATCTTTTCGCTGGCACCAGCAACAATAAAGGCAAGGTAGCAGTCTGCCTTTCGATGGACTGCATGTTTTGCAGCGGAAAGAGCGACCTCACTTATTGCAGCGCAACGTTAGAAAGCAGACGAATTCTTAGCTCGCCTTTGTTGCGCATAAGTATCTGTTCGCGGAACGAGGAGCCATGAATATCCATGTAAGTGAATGAATGAATCAGACATGTACGTGAATTGGCCCCGACTCGGCAAGAGAAACGTCGGAAGAAGATTGGAAGGGCAGGGCTGTCAGCAGTCACGGAAGTTGCAGTGACCTCCGAGGGAAAACCAATCAGACCAGATCGCGAAATGCTTCCCGCTTGCTTCTCTCGGCCGACGGCCACGTGTTTCTGCTTGCACGATGAGTGCATTGCATGCTGCAAAGTCGGCGACCTCGGATTGAGCAAGCGCCAGCAGGCACACCGAGCGTTTTGAGTGGGCTGCCTTTCGTTTGTGCACCCGCGCTGCACCCAAACGCCTGATTAGAGAAGTGAACTTCACCACTTCAATAGCGGTACTAAAGAGCTGCGCAAACAACAACGGCTTCCACAGTCTTTTGGCTTAGACGTCTAAACTAGGCGGTCGGCAAACAAGTGCGATGGTGTTCAACACTCCTTTTCATGGGTTTTCGACCCTCTGCTCTAAGCATACAATGAGGCTGTGGGAAGAAATCCATTCTGAGCCCTCTGCCTCCGTCGTCCAAAGTATAAATTTGTCCGTGAAATAGAAAGGAATCTACGTTGCGACGCTATGGAAAGGTCCGGCTCGCAAAACGGTTTCCTGGACGCAGACAAGATCCTCAGCTATCACGGGAGATTTCCGAAGTTTCAATGGCTCGTCAGCGCTTACCTACTGAGTACATGGCTGGTTTGGGCTATGCAGTCTCTCTCGCCGCCCTTCGTCAGTCTCGCCAACCACCCGTTTCGCTGCGACTTGGTTCGTTTTGGAAAGGGGGAAGATTGTCTGCCTCTCAATTTGTCTACTGTTTATGAGTACGCTTACAGGTCAGTGAGAAATTCAACTCGACGAAAGACTACGACGGCAGCTGTGAGATCTCTCTTGCGGCGAACGACAGCGGGACTAAAATTCCTTGCGGTCAGAATGGGACCCGACTCGTCTATGACGCAGAGTTTGGATCGACGGCGGTTTCCGAGGTGGTTAGCGCTCACGCGTCCTCAGTCTGTCCTCGAGCCTAGAAAGATTGTCGTGCCGAGTCTTGCCTGTCATCATGAGTTACCACCGTGCACTTTCAGTTTGGTTTGGTGTGCGGAAATGACTTCCTGGGTCCACTGGATGCGACCATCTTAGCCGTCGGTAGGTCACGGTTTGTGGTGCGCGGTTTGCTGTGTATTCGTGTGATGCCATGCCAGTGCCAGCTCTTTGGGTTTGGCGAGATGCTCTCCAGTGAAGAAACGAGCTTGAGTATGACTTGGAATGGAGTACTAACTCTCGTCCCGCCTCAAGGGACGTACTGTAAATCCTCCAGTAAAAGCCCCTCACCCTTCTCGCGTTCTGCGGCTTGCCCTTTCATGACCCGGATTCAGAGGGGCGGTTTTTTCGCCCGCCCTCAGGCGGGCGACACCATACGAGAGCTCGGCGTGCGTGCGTGCGTGCGTCCGTCCGTCCGTCCGTCCGTGCGTCCGTCACGCTCTCAGATCTCGGCGTTGGAAAGTCGTAGAGAGACGATCTTGGGCTCTACGGATAGGTCTCGACTCACTGATCATTAGTCATAATGGGTGTCGAGACTAAAAAATTTGAATTTCTCGAGTTACAGTAACCCGAAGGTCCAAAACGCAAAGCGGCTCTAACTCGCTCGTCTTACGTCGTAGAGCGGCGGTCGACACGTCAGGTGAAAGCTCTCGACGTGCTCTTTCATGCGGTAGCAACAAGTTTTTCAATTACGCAAACACGCACCGCTGAAAACGCCATTCTTGGCATTCTGACGTTGAAATCGCTCTAAGGCGTTCAACTTGCGTCGTAGAGAGACGATCTTGAGCTTTTTGGATAGCTCCCGACTCACTGATCATTTGTTCTCCATTGGTCGGAACTCAAAAGTTTGAGTTTCGCGAGTTACAGTAACTCGAAAGTGCAAAAGCACAATACGGCCCCAACTCGCTCGTCTTACGTCGTAGAGCGGCAATCGACACGTCAGGTGAAAGCTCTCGACGTGTTCTTTCATGCGGCTACAAAAGTTTGTTCAATTACGCAAACACGCACCGCGGAAGACGCCATTCTCGGGATTTGACGATAAGATCGCTCTAACTCGCTCAACTTGCGTCGTAGAGAGACGATCTCGAGCTTATCGGATAGCTCTCGACGCAATGATCATTTGTTCTCCCATCGGTCGAAACTCAAAAGTTTGAATTTCGCGAGTTACAGAAACTCGAATGTGCAAAAGCATAAAACGGCTCTAAATCGCCCGTCTTACGTCGTAGAGTGGCATTCGACACGTCAGGTGAAAGCTCTCGGCGTGCTCTTTCATGCGGCAGCAACAAAATTTTTAATTACGCAAACACGCACCGCATAAAACGCCATTCTCGCGATTTTAACGCTAAGATCGCTCTTTGCTACATGCAGAAGTGCGACACGGTTTGATCAAGCGCCAAGCGACAAGTTTTTGTCACTTTTTTAAAAGCGTTGCTTGAAAGAGGATGTTCTTGCTCTAAAAGCCAAATCGCGGGCGAAATCAATATTGCTAATGCAATACCCTCTTGCGAAGCGGGGGCTCATGAAGCGGAGCATGCGGGCGATGAACTCTCGCGCTCTCTGCAGAAAGAACGCAACTCTTTGCATGTCAGTCAGAATACAAACTCAACTTTTTAATACCGGAGCTTGTTAAAGGCTGTATGGTATCATTCGGTAATTTGTATTTCGTTTTAGGCAGCATGCTGTCCAACTTGATAACCTTCCCGTTGGCTGACGTATTCGGACGCAAAATTATCTTCTCCTTGTCCTGCTGGCTGATGTTCCTCACTTCTGCGGTTGTGCCTCTCTCACCCACGTACACCTTCTTCTTGGTGGGAAGGTTCTTCAGCGGATTTGCTCAGATCGTGAGTTGCAGCGTTCTACAGGCAACCTACTCTTATACATACATACATACATAGCAATCCCTAGTTGGCATGTGTAGCAAGCCAACGATTGTGAAGAATTCTGCGTGATCTGCCGCAGAAACTCCAACAAGCCACCACCACCCCCCCCCCCCCCCCCCCCCCCCCCCCGCCCCCCCCCCCCCCCCCACAGCCCTCCACTTCTATTTACTTCCACATCACGCTGTGAATGTCAGTGACGAAGTGGGGCTACTTATAGTGAGGTTGAGGCTATTATGGTGGTTGTTTAGGCGGTGGCCTACGTCGGCTGGACAATGGTGACGGAGATGATGCCGATTGGGGCGCGAGCCATCATGCCCGCCGTGTCGTCTGCCTCCTATACCATTGGCTACTGTCTCCTGGGCGTCGCTGCCTTCCTGCTGCCCGACTGGCGACACCTTCTCTGGGTCGCCTGCGCCCCCTCGGCCCTCTTCCTGGCCAGCTACTGGTTTGCAGAGCTCTCAATTACGGCCTATGTAGTAGCGACCCCAGTCCCACTACTGACTCAGCTTACGCATCTAGTGACAGATAGACTCCCCTCAGGATCATGCCGGAGAGTCTCCACTTTCTGCTGGCCAAGAATCGCGAGAAGGAGGCCATTCGCCTGGTCGACCGGCTCTCTTTCTTCAACAGCACCGCCGTCAACCTAGACGAGTGCAGGGTGGACCAGGAGGCGGCCAGTTCAAAGGAGACCTCCCACAGGTCTCTGGTCGACATCGTCAGATCGCCCCTGCTCCTTCTCTACACTGTCGTCTGGAGCTTCATTCAGTGGGTTCTTGCGAAGCTGACATCACGGTCATTGCAGAATGCATGGCTGTCAGTCAGGACACTTACAAGGTTTTACACGGCTGGCCAAAGGGCCCGTGCCGTTTCACGGCATGCAAAAGTTCAGAGGAGTTCTGCGTAGTCTTGACCTAATCTAGCGACTGTATACAGGGTGGCCCACCGAAAACCCGTGCTCTTTGTCTGCTTATATATCTTGCGTGCGTTCATTAATTTTGCTAAGAATTTCAGAGATTGTAGTCCAATAGTAAATGCAGGGATACGCCAAGTTGCAGTTGTTTTGCTAATCTGACGAGTGAGCTATAGGGGGTAACACAAAGATCATCGATGATTCAAAAGCCACGAAGCTGCCAAGTGCGCAGGTGACTTTGAAATTGATTGGAACTTGCACCGTTCACTTCGGCGGTTCTTCTTTACCACGTGTTAAAATATCAACTCGTTTCATCTAGCAAAGCATTAGTTAGAGTAGTTTCAGACGTTACGCGTTACGCGTTCGCGTTGTCGACGTTCGCTCAATTTGACGAATTGCAGAACTTTGACGTCATGTTACTCACGCTATGGAGGGCGCAGCGACGTAAGACCAAAACTGTGAAACTCGGGATCACATCCTTTATCATATATCTGAGCAAAATCGGAGAAGGTCAAAATTTTCGTCGGTTTTGTGTCAATTCTCTCCAGGAAGGCATTTTCAGTGCTACGACAGCGATAAACAATTTACAAAGTTGGAACTCATGGTATCTCTAAGTTAGACCTTAGACTATAATCGCTGACGACAACTCACGATAGAGATATATGGCAGCAAAGAGCACAGGTTTTTTGTGGGCCACCCTGTACTGTCTCGTCTCCAGATGCAACGTCTTCCTGATCTACCAAGGGCTGTCGTTGCTGAGCACCGAGGTCAGCTCCAACCGCCATCTTGGCTTCATTCTCTCGGGCGCCGTCGAGTTTCCCGCCGTCGCCATCGCCGTCGCTCTGCTCCAAATGTGGGTTTGGGATAGATGACTTGACACGTATACCTACGTCGCATTCTCAATTGGGTCATTCCTTGTATGTTCAAGAGCGGGTCGTCGGACCGTCACCGTCTTCTCATTGCTGGCGTGCTGCGCGTCGCTCTTCGCCTACTCGGCGGTGCCGGCGCAATACGGTCTTCGGGTTCTTCGCTTGAACGTTGCAATCGAACTTCATCGATTCGGCGCCCCTCTCATTTAGAGAACGCCTGGTTCTCCGTCGGGCTCTTCTTGGTTGGCAAAGGGGCCATTCTGATGGTGTACAACGCCATCGACGTCTACGAACTGGAGATCATACCGACCACAGTCAGGTCGTTGCTATTATGCACTTTGTATGGGCACAGTGGCCGTACGCAAACGGTTGACAACCGATCCCAATTGTTATCATGGTTGGCGCGGCAGCGCCAAACCATAATATGTTCCATCTCGGCCGCGCACGCCTTTTCCCATCATCACGATGTTTGTTTCTCGGGCTGTACTAAACGGAACTGAATGAAATTTGGTACACTAAAGGACATTATCATAGACAGATTAAATTCCAAATTTGGTGAAAATCGGTTAAGTGTAGCGAAAGTTACAGGCGAAAAAAGGATCGTGGCGCGTTTCTTGTCCCAACGGCGGGGGGTGAATTCTTCTATGCGTGTCTCAAAGTGCCCCCCCCCTCGTTCAGGAGGCCCTGCATACGTGTCCCAAAATTGTCCTACTCGTTTTGTACGTGCCTCAGAGTGCCCCCGCTCGTTCAGGAGGCCCTGCATACGTGTCCCAAAATTGTCCTACTCGTTTTGTACGTGCCTCAAAGTGCCCCCGCTCGTTCAGGAGGCCCTGCATACGTGTCCCAAAATTGTCCTACTCGTTTTGTACGTGCCTCAGAGTGCCCCCGCTCGTTCAGGAGGCCCTGCATACGTGTCCCAAAATTGTCCTACTCGTTTTGTACGTGCCTCAGAGTGCCCCCGCTCGTTCAGGAGGCCCTGCATACGTGTCCCAAAAATGTCCTACTCGTTTTGTACGTGCCTCAAAGTGCCCCCGCTCGTTGAGGAGGCCCTGCATACGTGTCCCAAAATTGTCCTACTCGTTTTGTGCGTGCCTCAAAGTGCCCCGCTCGTTCAGGAGGCCCTGCATACGTGTCCCAAAATTGTCCTACTCGTTTTGTACGTGCCTCAGAGTGCCCCCGCTCGTTCAGGAGGCCCTGCATACGTGTCCCAAAAATGTCCTACTCGTTTTGTACGTGCCTCAAAGTGCCCCCGCTCGTTCAGGAGGCCCTGCATACGTGTCCCAAAATTGTCCTACTCATTTTGTACGTGCCTCATAGTGCCCCCGCTCGTTCAGGAGGCCCTGCATACGTGTCACAAAAATGTCCTACTCGTTTTGTGCGTGCCTCAGAGTGCCCCCGCTCGTTCAGGAGGCCCTGCATACGTGTCCCAAAATTGTCCTACTCATTTTGTACGTGCCTCATAGTGCCCCCGCTTGTTCAGGAGGCCCTGCATACGTGATCCAAAATTGCCCTGCTCGTCCGGTGCGTTACCCAAATGGGTCAAACTCGTACAAAAGCCTCTACAGTCGTGTCTCAAGGTGGCCTACATCGGCAACGTGGGTTGATTGGCTCCGCCAATCAAAAAGTAAGAGTATTTCATGTAAAATGCCTAAAGGCAGAAAGGAGAATATGTTCCAAGTATGAAGCATGTAAAAGTAAGAGTATTAAACGATATTCCTCTGGTGTAGCAAATGCGGCGCTTTGCGCCGCCCACCAATTTGTTAAAGAAAGAATAGTACCAGTATTGATTGAAAGAAAGCATTTTCGACTAAAATCATCCACACAAACTGCGCAAAGGTCACAACGACACGCGGCAACATATTCGGCACACCCTGGCGTGTCGTTGTGACCTTTGCGCAGTTTGTGTGGATGATTTTAGTCGAAAATGCTTTCTTTCAATCAATACTGGTACTATTCTTTCTTTAACAAATTGGTGGGCGGCGCAAAGCGCCGCATTTGCTACACCAGAGGAATATCGTTTAATACTCTTACTTTTACATGCTTCATACTTGGAACATATTCTCCTTTCTGCCTTTAGGCATTTTACATGAAATGTAGATTGTTTCAGAAATTCCGTCTACGGAATCACTCTCTTCTTTGGCGGCATTGGCGGAATCCTAGCGCCGCAGGCTGACCACCTGGTAATGTACATGTTGACAGTAACTAAAGTGCATGGGGCGCTGTGCTAGCCAGACTCCTCTAGATCCGCATCGACCCCAAGCTCCCCTACCTCATCTTCGCGAGTCTCGCTCTGGCGTGCGCTCTACTCTGCACCACCCAGCCGGAGACGAAGGGGAAGGAGATGCCCCTTGACATTCCCCAGATGAGGAGGGGACCTCTGGTAAAGTGGATCGCCAAGGTCTTCGAGCGCTGAGGATTGCAGTGGAATTGGTGATGGAACATCTCTCTGTGATGAACTGGTGAATGTGACACATATGTGCAGAGCAAGGAGGTGAAGATGTTCAGTAACAACACTTTCCATTACGCACTGTGACAAATGGCTGATAACTCCTCGCTCCGGATGATGATATGATGAACTGAACCCGCTTCGTGCGCCGCCGAAGGCGACGTCACGGGTACGTACATGGGTGGCTGCTGGCGAAGTCAAGACAAATAGGTGATGTGTCCAAAGAAATAGTATGGGTACATTGAGTTCCGCCACACATTTCGGTTACGGTCACATTCGACGACACTAGAAGGCCTGGCGCGGATGGCTTGGAGGCTGCTGGCGGTTTTGCGGAGAGTTGTGCGAAAGGACCTTCGTTTGCTCCTTTCGGCCTAGAAATTGACGTAGAACAGTGACGACCTCCTTTCGCAGAAGGCCACTGAACATCAGCAGCAACAGGCCATTGGTAGAGCAGGGGTGCAGCAGGGCCATGCTCCACACTAACTGGTGCCATTTGATAGAGAAAGAGCCAAAGAAGGCGTAGACGGTTACGCCCATATAGAGCCCGCTGTTGATGAAGTAAACGGCGAAGAGGCGGTACTGAAGGTTAGAGCTGCCACCGGCACTCACGGACTGAAACGACGTCAGTCATCACCGTCACAGCCGCAGCCGCCGTCGCCGCCGTCGTCGTCATCGTCGTTGTCGCCGCCGCCGCCGCCGCCGCCGCCGCCGCCGCCGCCGTCGTCGTCGTCGTCGTCGTCGTCGTCGTCGTCGTCGTCGTCGTCGTCGTCGTCGTCGTCGCCGTCGTCGTCGCCGCCGCCGCCGTCGACTTCCTGCCTTTACCTTTCGAATCTTTGGCGCCAAGACTGCCACGCCGATGAGGATGAGGTAGGGTGGAATGGTCCGAGTAATGAAAAAGTTGTCCAGCACATGTCGGCGAACACATTGCTGGATTCGCTGCAAGCCGCAAAGTTCGCGGGAGTCATGCCATATTTGGCGGATCGCAGGTGAATTAGCAGTCGTCGCAGAACCAGTTGTAGTTAAAGGCGTTGAAGCCTTCGGCCACCGTCCATGTGAGGGCGCAGTAGAAGATGCACCAGGGACGGGTGAACACCGCTGCAAATTGAATTTTTCAATTTGTTTCAAACTCTTCCTGCAATCCTACACACCGCGTCCAACAACTCACTGGAAAACTGCTTGGAGAGGAGAATAGCGCAGCTCCGATTATAAGTCATGAGCACGTAGTGACAGAGCGAAGGGTTCATCACCACTGACAACAAAGGTGGTTGTACCTCTGAGGGATCTGATCGAACAACCGAAAGTATCCTCGGCCGAGAATAGCCAGGCTCAAAGCCAGAAAGTGGCACATCGTGAGGAAGTCGGCCAGGCAGTCGCTGAGCATCAGAAGGAAGGAGGGCTGCTCCTTGGAGACGTAGACGACGACCGACGCCACAGACCCCACATTATGAAGACGTAGACGACGAGATAGACAGACGTCGGAATGCCGAGGGCGCACCCCGCCAAACTGTCGTCCGACTCCATTTCGGCGCTCAGTTCAACTTCTTCACGAGTGAAAGTGAGGGATCTTTTTGGTTTGGTTATGTTGTCCAAAATAGGTAGGTAGTTCTCCGTGCTCCAAGAGAGCTAATTGGGTTGGAGTTTGAGGGCAGACGTGGAAGAGTTCCTGCGGAAGAACTTTCACGTGGGCGTAGACGAGTTACAGACTGTGCTGACCTTTCCTGTCGCGCTGATGACTGTTGGTCGAGCGCGCAGAAGCCTCGACAGGTACAGTAGGACAGACGTTAATGAAGATTAATCTATTGTCAGAGAGAAGACGCATAGGATACGGTAATTGCTTTTGCTGCCAGCGCCTGTCTGCCTAATATGGAGAATCTCTACGTGCTTTGGCATCTCACTCGGCAACCACTACCCTATCTTCTCCAGCTCAATGACAGAACAGGAGACAATGGAAGCCCTTGCTAAAGAGCAGTTTTTTCGGCGTCATTAAAAGAAGAGAGTGACTCACGGGCATGGCGCAGCAAAAGCTATAGCAGTTCAAAAGCTATAGCTATAGCAGCAGTTGTGAAGCACGACTGGAAACAACAAGTGGAAACAACAAGAAGAAGATTCAGAAGTGGAAACAGTTACTCGTCGACTGAACAGGACATGCAGAAGGCATTAGGCAATGGCATATTTCTTTCGCATTGTTTTGTTTCGCTGTTTCATTGTTTCGCATTCAAACCATTATTACCCACTTACATTTCACACCACACATCACTACGCATCGTACTCCATGCCCATAATTCAGATTGTCATCAAATCCAGTTTCAAATTCAACTCATAATTAAACCACGTTCTAATTTGGTCATGTCTGCTTAAGCACCGCGCCACGGTTTCGTATAACCTTCATCAGTAATTCATATCGGAGGACCTCACGATCGCTCGACAGCACTCAAATCTTTGGTCTAGCAACCAGCGGCATTCACAACGGCTTTCGAAGCATGCAGATGAGAAGAAATCACCATTGTCTAATAGCGGGTTCGACGCAATTCCACCGCAGCAGTCTCCATTTGACTTCGACCATACGCCCTTTGCGTCACTTGCCCGTTAATGTAGGTACGGTAACCCGCCTGGAATATTTCGGTCCTAGTAGGCAGCAGAGCGACTGTGCTCACATCAGCATTATAAAATTCGTTCCCTCACCTTCAAGTCTCCAACCATGGCAGTCGCCCGTTGTTTCATTTTGGTTCTGAACCTGATCGGCGGTGCAGTGGGGCTATGTGTTGAGAATTCAAGTGAGTGTCTGTGTCAACATACGCTGCGACGTGCAAGCTCTCCAAAGATTGCCCTGTAATACTAAACATTCAGCGAAGTGTCACAGCTTCGATGGAGCTCGTTGTCTGGTTGTGTTGGGGACGCTGTCTGACTTCGGCGCCGCAGTGGCTGCCTGCGCCGATGTTGCAGGACAACTGGCCGCTAACATCAGCGCCGACGAGCACTCCGCTTTCTCAGAGAATGGGCCAAGTGAGACATTCGATACACAGACCATGAAACCTGTAATTAACGACAGCTAACGACCACAAAACTTAGGGTTGCCTATTGGCAGATGCAAGGTCGGCAGGTGATTCGTATTCATGTGTGTAGATCAGGTCGCAATTCATAGTAGCTCCTGTCGTTCATTACTCTGTACAGACATCACCGCCAGCCACTACCTCTGGATGGCCCTGGTGCAGGCAGAGGACCAAGTCTCCCCGGAGGTCGGCTGGAGCTGGCTGATCGATGGCCAACTCACGCCGGCTCTGCACGTCAAATGGCATGTGGGGTGAGGCAAACCCGCCGACGAGTCCACTCCAGGAGAAAACAACGAGAGGAACCATGCCGTTCTCTTTCCCGGGGACAAGGCCTGGGTGTCCGATTTCCCAGGGGATACGGTCTCGCCACTTCCGGTCTGCTGGATGAAACGTCGGTGCATACTGTAACTCTTTCTTGCAAGGGTTGTAGGTACCCAGCACCCCGCACTAGTGCAAGCAAAACTACACTCGGGCATTAAGGGCCTACTTCCTTCATACTGGCGTCTTCCGTTGGCAAGCTGCCAGCAATCGACGCAGAGACGACTTTGGAGAGCCTGGCGGAGTGCGCCGAGCGTTGTCGCGCCACGGTCGGCTGCCGCGCCTTTAGCTACGCTGAGAGTGGCGGCTACTGTCTCTTCCACGAAGGCAGCGAGGTCGACTGGACCTCAAAACAGAGCATCCAAGTCGTCGACCCGGACCCAGAGTTCCAACTCTGGCGAGGAATGCGATTCGAGTGATCGTTGATGCAAGTGTGAGCTGGCATTTAACAGCAACGTGCATGTATGGCATGCCGCACTGTTCACTTGGTAACTAAAGTGCATTCAAGAAAGGCGTGCACTGGGGAGTTTTTCGAGACTGCAGACTTTGTGCTTTGGGACACCCCAATGATTTATGCATCGTTGGATACCCCTGTCAGAGTGTGTTGACCCGATGCGTGTTTGGTCGTAATCACGCAACACGCACCGGCTTGAGGCGCACATGAAAAAATTGAGGTTTTGCACAGGGTGGGCGATTTCGATAATTTTTACACCAGTTGTACCCCAATGTGTCCTGATGTCATATTTCAAATTTCATCAAAATCGGTTGCTTCTATCGTTGGATATGGCCTGCCGCGTACACCCTACTTTGGCCCAAAATGGCCAAAATCACCGAAATCGGCCAAAAAGGGTACACTTTTTTAATAACTCAAGCGTGGAACATCGAAATTTCTTTAAACTTTCTGCATGTTAACTAGGGTCAATTGTCTACACAATGGAACAAACCCCATCTTATTCGGTTGCGACACGCTCGAATACGACTCAATAAAAGAGACCCTACTTTTGGCCGAAACGACGCTCTTCGGCCTGCTGGACGGCCTCGATGCGCAATCGAGCCGAAAAGCGTCGTTTCGGCCAAAAGTAGGGTCTCTTTGATTGAGTCGTATTCGAGCGTGTCGCAACCGAATAAGATGGGGTTTGTTCCATTGTGTAGACAATTGACCCTAGTTGACACGCAGAAAGTTTTAAAAAATTCCGGCGTTCCATGCTTGAGTTATTAGAAAAGTGTACCCTTTTTTCGCCCGCCCTCAGACGGGCGACACCCTAGGAGAGCTCGGCGTGCGTGCGTACGTCCGTCCGTCCGTGCGTCACGCTCTCAGATCTCGGCGTTGGAAAGTCGTAGAGCGGAGATCTTGGGCTCTACGGATAGGTCTCGACTCACTGATCATTCCGCTAAGAGGTTTCGAAATTCAAAAGTTTGAATTGCGCGCGCTACAGTAACCCGAAGGTCAAAACGCAAAACGGCTGTAACTCGCTCGTACTACGTCGTAGAGCAGCAATCGACATGGCAGGCGAAAGCTCTCGACGTGTTCTTTCATGCGTCTGCAAAAGTTTTTTCAATTACGCAAACACGCACCGCGGAAAACGCCATTCTCGGCATTTTGACGCTAAAATCGCTCTAACGCGCTCAACTTGCATCGTAGAGAGACGATCTCGAGCTTTTTGGATAGCTCACGACTCGCTGATCATTTGTTCTCCCATTGGTCGAAACTCAAAAGTTTGAATTTCACGAGTTACAGTAACCCAAAGGTGCAAAACAGACAACAGATCTAACTCGCTCGTCTTACGTCGTAGAGCGGCAATCACCACGTCAGGTGAAAGCTCTCGACGTGCCCTTCTATGTGGCAGCAAAACCTTTTTAATTACGCAAACACGCCCCGCGGAAAACGCCATTCTCGGCATTTTGACGCTAAAATCGCTCTAACGCGCTCAACTTGCGTCGTAGAGAGACGATCTCGAGCTTTTTGGATAGCTCCCGACTCACTGATCATTTGTTCTCCCTTTGGTCGAAACTCAAAAGTTTGAATTTCGCGAGTTACAGTAACTTGAAGGTGCAAAAGCACAAAACGGCTCTAACTCGCTCGTCTTGCGTCGTAGAGTGGCAATCGACACGCCAGGCGAAAGCTCTCGACGTGTTCTTTCATGCGGCTACAAAGGTTTGTTCAATTACGCAAACACGCACCGCGGAAAACGCCATTCTCGGGATTTTGACGCTAAGATCGCTTTTTGCTGCATGCAGACGTGCGACACCGTTTGATTGCTCATAGTGCGTTCTTTTGTGCTCTGTCAATTATTTGCCAAAACTTATACAAGTTTTGTCACTTTTTTAAAAGCGTTGCTTGAAAGAGGGATGTTCTTGCTCTAAAAGCCAAATCGCGGGCGAAATCAATATTGCTATGCAATACCCTCTTGCGAAGCAGGGGCTCATGAAGCGGAGCATGCGGGCGATGAACTCTCGCACTCTCTGCAGAAAGAACGCAACTCTTTGAAATGTCAGTCAGAATACAAACTCAAGTTTTTAATACCGGAGCTTGTTGGCCGATTTCGGTGATTTTGGGCCAAAGTAGGGTGTACGCGGCAGGCCATATCCAACGATAGAAGCAACCAATTTTGATGAAATTTGAAATATGACATCAGGACACATTGGGGTACAACTGGCGTAAAAATTATCGAAATCGCCCACCCTGTATAAAAGCTCGAATTTTTCATGTGCGCCTCAAAGCGGTGCGTGTTGCGTGATTACGAGCAAACACGCATCGGGCCAACACACTCCGGCAGGGGTATCCAACGATGCATAAATCATTCGGGTTTCCCAAAGCGCAAAGTTTGCAGTCTCGAAAACCCCCCAGTGCACGCCTTTCTTGAATGGACTTTAGCACGGATTATCCCCCACTACGTGATTAGCGCCAGGAGTACCATTTCTGTTTAAACGCAAGCTGCAGCCCAAGTACCTATACCTAGCCATGCAACGTTACCAGTATACTGTAGCACCGCGACAGGAAGTCAGCCAGCCGGCTTCTACAGAACCGCGAGCAAGACAAATCACATATTCATCTGAAGTGAATTATGCCTAAGATAGAAATAGTTGAGCGGAATACCAGGAACTTCTCATAAGGCACTTGACTTTTATCTTCGCCGCGTCACAGCTCGCCGTGTCTGATCTTGGAGACGAGGTACTTCTCCAGCTTCTCCACACGGCCGGCCATTTCCCTCAGGCGCTCCCTGTCGGCCCTCTGCTCCTCCATCTTCAGGTGGTGCTTCTCGTGCTTGTCATGCAAGTCCCTCTTTCCCGCCGCCTCGCCCTTGAGAAACTCCAGCTTCCGCAGCTTCGCCTCCAGGTGGCCAAACTCCTCCTTCAGAGACACCAGCTCCTCGGCGCTGAAGCCCACGTCCTGGGCCTCCCTCCAGAGGTCCACAACTCTGGGGTGGCTGAAGTCTCTCGAGTCCCTGGCCGCCTCGATCTTGACGGCCAACTCGTCGAGGCTGTCGCCAATCGCGCGGTTCTGCTCCTTCAGCTGCGAGGTCTTCTTCTGGAGGCTCTCCTCGCCGATGGAGTCCTTGTCGAACTGGGACTGGACCGAGTTCTCATGGGGGAAGTCTTCCTTGAGCTGCCGTAGCTCCCGGCCATAGGTGGCGATCTTGCGATCCTGGTGGCTCAGCTCCTCCTTCAGCGCTTCGATCTCGGCGCTGCTGTAGCCGGCCTCCTTGGCCAGGCGCCAGAGCTTCTCCACTCGGCGGTCCTTGAAGAGAGCGCCGTCGTCGTCACTCTCTGACATGAACTGTCCCTTGCCGTGGCCCTCCCTCTCGTGGTGCTCGTCCAACTTCCTCATCTGGAGACTGTCGAAGACGTCGGCCAGGCCGACGAAGTCCAGCAGCTTCCGGAGACTCTTGTCCAGCTGCTGACGCTCCACCCTGTTGGGGTCCTTCCCGGCGGCGTGGTCCTGCTTCGCCCGCAGGTAGTCCTCGTCGTACTGGCGGAGCTCCGCGTGGACTCGCCGCAGGTCTTCGGGGTTCTTGAGTCGACTCTTAGCCTTCTCGAAGAGCAGGTTCAGCTTCTGCATGCGGAATTCGCCCCCAGTCTCCGAATGGAAGTTGGCCGACTCGCCGTACTTGTTCCCTTTAGCAAGAACAAGAACTGGCAACGGCAAGGCCAGAATGGCGAGTAGATTCATGACGGGTTCCGAGTTCCAATGGAATGCGCGAGTCTCGAAGAAACGTGAATCTAGCTGTCTGGCAGAAATGATGCAGAATTGACGAGATTGCGATCTGTTCAGTCCTGCGTTTTATATGCAAATTGAGCGGTGACGTCAAACCGCCCTTCTTCAAAGGGCGTCATCGTTACAAGAATACTCCGGTGCAAACAGGAGACACTACTTTCGAACGGCCTGTTTCATTAGTCGTAACACAGGCAGTTGAGGACAAGTAGGGGCTCGAGAGCAGTGCGGTACCGCTACCGCACCGCGGCCCGGCGCTTCGATTCGAAATGAGCGACACGGTTTGTGCTTCTGAGCCAACAAGGACGCCAGAAGAATGCCGGTTGGGGGGGCGGGGGGGGGTCTTTCAATCAATCGGCCCTCGCGAATGCGAAAGGTGACACTGGGGCGGATGCTGGCAGAGAGTCGGACACGGCCCTCCTCGGCTTTCGTCGACGTCACTCGAAGCACCGCTACACTGGATCGCTCTTGTCCCTCCACTCTTCTGCAGAAGTGGGCGGTCTCTCGCGGGAGGGAAGGGTGGGGGGGGGGGGGTGTTCTCGCACCATCCCTCTCGTTCCTCTACGGCACATGCCGTGATGCAAGAGTTCCAGTGGAACCAGCAGCCCCCCCCCCCCCCCACCCTACATAAGCCTGTGCTTCGATCGATATTGACGCAGTGAATTTTTGCTGCTATGTCCTCCTTCAGTTCCTCCCCGTCCTCCCCCCCCCCCCCTCCACGAGACATGCCGTGCTCTTTCTCTTCCCACGCGAAGCTCTTGGGGCGACTGACTACTGCCCAGAAACGGGAAAAGGGAAAAGAGAGCTGGATGGGCAGAATTCCGCGCAGTGTAGCGGCCGCTGTCATCCCTTGTATGGATGTGTAGCTGTGTGTGTGTGTGTGTGTGTATGTGGAGGCTGCCTCCATCGAGCGACGATTGTGTTCGGCCGTCCGGCAGCCGGCGGCTTTCCCGACGTCGCGCTTGGCTGGTTGGTAGGCGCCATTGGACGCATGTCCAATTCGCCCCCCGCTCCCCAACCCTCCTGAACCCACGCGCGCGCAATCATTTCGATTCGTCGTCGTATGCAGGATGAGGTGGAGGAATTTTTTGGCCCCTTCTTCGATTGAGAACCCTATTTTCCACAGTAGCTGGCCGGCGAGCTGTTAGCCTCTTCTGACTGGCCGGCGCGACGGAATGATTATTTTATGATGTTATGTATGTCGGTTTTCAGTCGCCTACTGCGCAGCCACTGGCTGTGTGGATGGACTGTGTCGAATGAAGAGAGGTTGTTCGTGCCAGAGCGGTCAATAGAAACTAAAACTTGTTTCAGTTTCAGTTTAAGTTACGATCAGTTAACTGAAACTAACTGAATTGAAACTGCCACAGATTCCTTATCTGAAACTGAAAGTGAACCTAACTCACAGTATGCTTAGTTTCCGTTATTTGGTGCGCAATGTTGCAAAATATCGGCGCATTTTCGCAAAGTTTCGAACACATTTTACGACAAAAGTAGGCGTTTTGACCAAAATTACATCCTAATATTTAAACAGACCAACGATCGTTCAAAAGAGCTTCTAAATCCACAAAATGTCAATACCCGTGCACGGGTTGAAACTGTTCCTGGGGACATTCTTGTTCTTCAGTAACTGAACCTCAGTTTCAGATACACTCACAGTCCTGCAGCACGACAATTCTAACTGAAACTGAAATTAGCTCCTACTTGGCGCCCTGGATTGTGCTTTGGTGCGGTTAAGATGTATGCCAGTTTTCAGCGGCGTACTGCGTAGCTGATGTGTGGACTGTGTCGAATGAAGAAACGTTGTTTGAGCATTGGCGCGGTTAAGGCATCTTGAATTAGCGTAGAAAATGTAAGTCGTCTTGCTGATGCGAGAAACTCAAAACTCACTGCACTGTTGGATGGCAGTTTTAGACAGCTCAGAACGCTGCATCCATTCTTGCTATGCTATGCTCGCTTTCTGGTTGACGCCTATCAGCGCTAGCTAGTCGCTACATTGGTGTAGCGAGCCAGCCACCTAATACATACCTAATACGTCGTTGGGCGGCCGCACGCGTCCCTTGTAGGCTGGACAAACATTCATTAGGTTGGAGCGCTTTTGACAGCCGAAGAAGAAGGAAGGGAGAGTAGACCACGCTTTCAGACGCGTTGATGTGCGCCCCGGACCGGGCTGTCTTCTCGCCATGCGCCTAAAGCGGCTCGTCTGACGACCGCGATTTCCGGCCAGTAACGTTGTCGTTTGTGTCGCCGATTTCGGCTAATCGCTGATTTGGACCCTTGTTCTCTGAGCCGGCTCTACAATGGCGGAGAAGAACGGGGAGATCCCCGAAAGCCTCGAGGACATCAATCTCAAGATCAATCAGACGACAGATGAAGTGAGGAGAATGGATAGCTCAGCAGCTTACAGTTGAAAGGGAGAGTTTGTGTTGCAAATAGGCGATTTGTTTCAGTCTCTGGAGAGCACCAGGCGGATGATCGCCCTATGCGAAGAAGTGAGTCAATTGCCAGATGTACATACAGTAATCCAGCCTTTGTGTATGAAACCCCTTGTAGCGGAGCGTTCCGTTGACTTGAGGTGTTGTTACGGATGTGATGTTAGCAACGACTGTCATCCCTGATAGCGTTGAGTGCAACAAAGCGTAGGAATAGTGTTCTACAACGTGGGGATAATTTGTCAGTGACACGTGCAAGCATACGTACTGTACTGTACGTGTAAACTCCAACCTACCGTGCAAAACGTATTGCAGAGCAAGGAGGCGGGTATCAAGACGCTGGTGATGCTGGACGACCAAGGAGGTTGGTTCCACTACGCCTCCACATGGCTGACTCAGACTCATCGCTATCACCTCTTCAACCTTTTGCAGAGCAACTGGAGAGGACGGAGCAGGGCCTGGACACCATCAACAAGGACATGAAGGAGGCCGAGGACCACCTCAAGGGCATGGAGAAGTGCTGCGGCCTCTGCAGCCTGCCCTGCCTCAAGTACGGCACTTCCCACTTATGCCCTCTTTTTGCGGAGCGGCTATTTTCGACGTGCACTTTGGAGATCGTTGTCCATTCTTGCAGGGGCGGCGACTTCGAGAAGAACCCCGAGTACGCCAAGACGTGGACGAAGGACGACGACGGCGGCGTGGTCAGTGACCAGCCCAGAATCACAGTGGGAGACCCCACCGTCGGCCCCACCGGTGGCTACATCACACGGTAGGTCTGTCTTGGGTTCAACGGCGCTAGTGGAGGATTACGCATTCTAGGTATGCTCTAGATCATTGAGTTGACCGTCACATCGTGTGGGAACGGAGGTTGTAGGAGACTCGAGAGAGTGACACTTCGCACGACAGGATCACGAAGGACGCACGGGAGGACGAGATGGACGAGAACATCCAGCAGGTGTCGACGATGGTGGGCAACCTGCGCAACATGGCCATCGACATGGGAACGGAGGTGGCCAACCAGAACCGCCAGCTCGACCGCATCGACCAGAAGGTCGGCAACAGCTAAGGGCCCAAATTGCGCTTCAGCAATTCAGCTGAGAAGCATCCATGATACCATGAGTACCACTTCCTTACAGGTAATGTCCAACGAAGAGCGCGTCAAGGCGGCCAACACGCGCGCCACCAAGATCATCAAGAACGCCTAATCGTCTCCCTCTCCTCTGCAACCAGAACTATTCGTCCAACCACTATCAGCACATCATTCCCCCTCACGTCTCTCTTTGAATTACTGGCGACGCTGAACTTGAGTGTTGACACCTTACTCCACTTACAACAGCTGCACACTGCAAGTGGCAATTTCTAAACAACCGTTTCGGCTGTTGTAGCTGCTGTGACTATTCTCTCGCATCTCGCGAGCAAACAATCCGTGGGCAACTAAACCCATCCATGCGTGTTGTGCAACTTCTACTCTCGGCTCGGCTTCAGAGCCTGAGCCTGGATCTTGAATATTTGGATGTGCGTGACTAGCTGTAATGCTACCGCTAATGCTGTGTGGCAAAACGGTGAATGGTATCGATATCGGGGGCTTCTGTACCAAGTTGTGTCGCTCTGAGCTCTGCGTTTTGCCATGCCACAAACGGCATCTTTGCAGGTGTGTAACCGAGCAAACAAGCACTGACTCGTGTTTTCTCGTTGGCTAGTCGCATATCGGATGCGCTTTGGTAAAAGTTGGTTGAACGTCCCGGTGTTCCGTTCTAGGTGTATGTACTGTAGGTAGAATTACTGTACTCCTCGTATTCGTAGCGGTATTATGCGCCGACGGGAAGGCTACATACGTACTGTCATCGGCAAAATGTACTCATGACGCAGGCGTTCACGAATCTTCAACGTCGCAAAGTTGGTGAACTGAGTGGCTTCGCGTCCGTTCAGTAATCTGTAGCTTGGGGAACTTCCATGGTTGGAGGGTGTCCTGCGTGCGGGAAGTGGATTCAATCTCAGTTGCAACGCAGATTGTGAAGTTTGAAGCACATAGAGTACATAGGTAGGTAGGTATTGGTGCGTTCCGATATTTGCAAGTGTAGTTCGAAATCGCAAGAAGAAGTCTAACGTCTCACATGATGTGACTGACGCGAACTGCAACTGAGATCTGTTTCCAATTGGTCACTCTCGATCGTCTGTTATTGTGATTATTACAGATACAATGCACTCGTTTGCACCATCGACCTTAGTGTGACACGTTGTTCTATCGAGCGTTGGGAATTCGGAGGTGTAGGTAGCTTTCAGACGCCCTGTGATAAGAAAATGATGTGGGCTGACCACGCCTTCACGCGCTCACACAACAACACTCATACAGTACCGTGAGATATAGCAGTTCGTCGCACACATATGGCATCCCTGTCAATGATTGCCACGAAATTTCGTGCGGGTGGTCATCGCATTGTACACATTACAGGCAGGTTGTGCAGGTCTGCGCGGTCGCGTAGTCACCGACCCTCCTCAATCGTAGATGTAGTAGATGTAGCGCTTGGAGGAGATGGTCGCCGTCTTCTTGGAGGAGCGCACCGACTGGGCGTCGTCTGCCGTGGTCCTGGACCTGGTCTCGTCGCCCTCCGACCCATACTCCTCCTCGTCTTCCTCGGCCTCCTCCACCACCACCTCGTCCGTCTTCATCCCCGTCTGCACGGACATGTCGCGCGTCTGGGGCACCGTCTGCGTCTGCCAACGAAAGGAGAGCGATAGCCAGAGTTTGTTGGGAGGTTCGGACCCTAGGCACCCCAGGTAGTAAAGTCATACAGCTAGGGGCCTAGCAACTCACCAACGGAAGGCCCAACGTCATTGCTACGCCCATAAATCTTCACACAAATGCATCGCAAATACTTGTATCAATGCCGTGTCCCACTCCCACCTGTCTAGAGACCATGGCGGCCCTGCGGTCCCAGAGCCTTCTGAGCATGGCGCGCCTGTGGTCGCCCATCCACCAGTGGAAGAGCAGCCTCTGCCAGAGGGGCAGGCGACAGCGGCGGACGGCCCTCAGGCCGACGGTGGCCGGCTCCCAGTCGTTGAGCAGTGACAGCGACTGGTCCTGCAGCCGGAGCCGGTACTCGGTCCCGATCAGCGCCTCCAGACGGTCGAAGGTGAGGGCGGCTCGGGACTCGGCCGTCCTCACAACCAAGCCGACTAGGCAAAGTCCCAGGAAGACGGAGATCACGTGACCAAGGAGGGCCAGAAAGCGGCCGCCGCCCGAGGGCGAGCTGGCGGCATGCTTGGAGGGAGGAGGGAAGGGCAGGGCGTCACCCAAACCTGCAAGCAAAATGAGAAGAAGGTGTTACAGGAACGAAGACTAACATTGGCCCTGAAGCTTATCGTCATTCTTGGCGCAGCGGGTGGGGGGGGGGGGGGTCACATTGAACGACAGGACGGTTACGAGCTGTAGTGAGGCACATTATGTAATTCTCGATTGACTATCTGAGCTACCGATTCGAAGGTCGCCGCACAATAGCTACAGCCGGGTCCAGCTACCCCCTCCGCCTACATGAATATTTCCTTCTTTTCCAGGGCATCGACGTGAGTCTGTTCAAAAGATTTAGATTTACGGTATGAAATTTATCATGTTGCTTTTGCCACATTACACACCTCAGCTGTAGGTAAGAGCAATAGGAAGAAACCGGCAGTCACGCGTCAACCTGTACTCCATCTGTGCCTGTAGTGCTATTCTGCTTCTGGCACGTGCATACCTATACCGTGTACATAGATACATCAGTCTCTCTCCCTCGCCTACCCAGTGTGGTCAGACTAGTCAGGTAGAGGTAGAGGGCACCGAAGTAGTCCAGGTCCTTCCTGCTGGCGGCGATCAAGGCGGAGCAGAGGGCTACCCAGGCGGCCAGGAGCAAGAGAGCGGCGCCGAAGGGCATGAGGAGCAGGGAACGCTCGTCGTACTCGCGGAACTCTTCGGTGGGACACCTCCTGAGCTGGGCGTGGGTGGGAGCGGCGTCGGAAAGGAGGCTCGAGGTCAGGCTGGCCAACTGGCCCACGCCGCCGCCGCTGTCAGTGCGGTGGAGGGCGTTCGGCCTCGTGGTGAGACTGCGCAGGGACACCTCGGACCCGTAGCGCCGCAGTTGCTGTCTGAGATGCGTCATTTAGGTCTCTAAATTAACTGCAGTTGGTAGTACAAGTGCCGTCCACATATGCTATGATTACAACTCATCATGTGTTTTCGGCATTCAAAAAATTGTGCAGCTTTGTGGACACAAGCTGCTTGTGCACCTTCTAGTGGGCGACCGTTGGAGCTTCTTGGCGAAACGACGGACGAGCTTCTTCCAGGCCTGTCCGATGGTGCAGTGCAGCAGGCTGCCAATGTCGGCAACCACACAGAAGAGCAGAACAATTCCAACCGCGCAATAGACCAGGGTGACGACTCGACCGCCGGTGCTGGTGGGTCGCATGTCGCCGTAACCTATGCGTAACACAGCGTTTCAGTATCCATGCGGCAGCGATGTCAAATCGTGGCTTAGTCGCATACAGCGACATGTAGGTAATAACTTTGTAGACTTTCCAGAGTACGTATCATGCGACGTCCCCACCTATTGTTGTGTAGACGGAGAAGGCGTAGTGGACGGAGCCGGGCAGGTCCCACTTTGTCCAGTTGTAGACAGGCTCGGTCAGCTTGACGCCCACGGCGTCGTCGTAGCTCTTGATCTGCTCCAGCATCAGCCGTAGGCGTCTCTGGTCCCCGGGGGTGGGCTGGAGGCCCCAGAGGCGCAGAAACTTGGCCACCAGGGTACTCTGCGCGTCCTTATGGGTGAGGAACTGCCGGTTCTGCACCTGGTACTCCTCCCAGATCTGGGCCTTCTCCCGATGGCTCTCGAGCGCCCAGAAGAGGAAGGCGCCCAGAACCGTATAGGCCAGCAGCAAGGCCAGCCAGGCCAAGTGGGCCACGAAGCGACTCTCGAAGAGTAGGCGGTAGATGAACTCGTAGACGATCCAGCTCTTGCTCAGTGGCTCCTCCAACGACTCCTCGTCCTCCTCCTCTTGCTCGCGACGCCTCCGCGTTTCCAGCTGGCGCTCAAGCTCCAGGAGGCGCTCGCGTTCGCCCTTGGGAGCGCGCTTGCCCTGCGGCGGAGCCACGCTGTTGCTGTTCATGCCCCTCGCGGGTTTAGCCACGTCGTTGCCTATCATTCTCTCGTCTGGTTGGTTGCCCGCCCGCCTCGTCCAGTGGTTGTTGGCTGTCCGCTCTCTCCCTGCCGACGACGACGACAGCAGTGAAAGTTGGACAATTGGCCCACTTTTCTTCTCAAAGAGCGCGCGCGGCTCGCGGCAAAAACGCTAATCGACCGGACTCGGCCAAGCAACGGAAAAGCCGCCGGAGATGAATTGTTTTTGGCGCCGCCCCTTCGCCGCTGCAGTATTTGTTTCGTTTAGAAACTTCCAAACCGCCAAACGTACTTTAAAGTAAGGAAGACTCGTCAGTGGTAGAGTCACAGCGAATGCCTCATTTCTTTGACAGTTGGCTTTTGGCGATTTGTTGCAAGTGCAATAGACCGACGATGTTCGCACCTCGCACTGTCTTTCTCTTCTAACTCGTGTCGACTGAAGAGAAGCTCAATTGACTGCAAGTACGGTAGCCACCCACTGCAAACTGAAGAGAGCAAGTGGCCGTGAAAACTTCACCGCGTTCTCTGCGCATCCCTCACTGGTCCCTAGCCCCCGCCAAGATCTATGGCCGATACACCTCTGACAGCTGTTCGACTTCTGCGCTTCCTTTCCGCTGAACTTCGTATAGGGGAAGCCTCTGTGTCGTAACGTTACCAACTACACCGCACTATGCGTGTCGATCGATTGGGAGTTGTAATAGGTGCAAAAGAGGGACCAAGGCATTTTGGTGGGGGGGGGGCAACGGGTGAGGGTGGTTGGAGTAGAGAAGCGACTCATGAGCTGTGTACGCATGAACTTGCAGGTCAGGGAGTTTAGCAAGTACCGGGGCACGTATGTAGCAAGTGTGGCCGGGAAAACCGTCTTAAGTGAAAACTCGGATATCCGGGTTTTAAACTCACTGGGTCAGTCAGTGAATACTGTAGGTACCCTGATATCTGAGTATTCACTGTCCAGTTAGTGCATGCCCGCATAGGCTTTCACCGATTAACGTACACAGTTTATCCCCGATTAATTCTCCGATCACGCAATACACTGCTGTAACCTGAAGGAGGTCGTTTCCGTTCAAATCAGACTATGCTTAGGCTCGCCCTGCGCCCAGAATCCGCATAAGTCAGTCGGCGTCGCGGTCTGGCGGGTCGAAGCTTAGGCTTAACGCGACCGGCGACCAACTTCAGGGCGCGCGGAGCATCAGCTATTGGTGGTCGGTGTTGCCTGCGTCCCTTCCCTGCCAACGGTGAGCGATTTAGAAGAGCGACTCGGAAAAGACGCGATACATTGCGTAAGGAGCCCTTAACGACACTTCTTGCGCACAACAAACGGCGCGATTTGCCACTCAACAACACTTTGGTTGTTACAAGTGGTCAAAACTATGGGGCCCTGATTTATAGACAGGTTCTCTTCGATGAGGTTCGGGAAAACATACAGGGACACTCTGTTGGAAGCTGTACTGTACTTTGGACCTAATATGTTGAGTCAGGCTCGAGAACGGCGGCCACAAAGTTAGGGGTCTCACTTTTGTTTACGTACCTACCCTGTAGATAGCATGGTTATCTTTAACTTTCCAGCAGATTTCGAATATCCGGGTTTTGTCTAACCTTTCAGTGAAAACTCGGATAATTTGACAGTGAATACTCCAGATGCCCCGATTGTCACTACATAAGTCGACCAGTGAAAACCCGGATATCTGGTTTCGCTGGATCCGGTAGTCACGGGAATTTGTAGGTCAGATGTTGTCTAGGTGCCACACGAGTCGAGTACTAGCCTAGACAGCAAACAAATCGGTCGGGCCAGTCCTACCGAAGGTTGCCTATTCACTGTCACCCTGGAACCCGTTCTGGCGAGCCGTCATTGCATGTCCTAGGACAAGACCAAGCTTCTGTCTGCCGTGAGTCGAATTCGCGAATTGCACAGAGCTATGTACTATTGCTCTAAAGATTCAGTCGACATTCAAAGCGTTCCGCGTCTATCTTTCACTTTGACGAGCGGCTCTGAGTTGCATCTGGAAATGATCTCAGATCTCAATGATGGCTCCTATGTATAGATAAGTACGGTGCACCAACACTATCAATCAAACAGATGGCGCGCTTCGCATGAAAACTTGGCAAGTGAAGAATGGACTCAGGCGCCAAACAAGACCGAAGTCCGTACGTACCGCAACCTCATCTATACATGCGTCGTAATTGCATGAAGATTGAATCCAATCTAAGAGCCTGGAAGGCGTACATCATTCGACAAACTACTACGGACTGCCCTCTGTGTCACACATCGCAACACGGTGAATAATGTATGTCAGGGGAAGTAGCTCAGTTCTACTTGTGACACTACTTGCTCTGGGTTCCCAGTGCACGGATCAACAATCATCTGACGATAACGACTCGAACATTTGCAACACAGAGGAAAAGATTGACAGGTGCCTAGAGTGTGTACGGTATACTACATACGTGCCATTCGGACGGTAGTGGACTTACATAGGCTGAGTGAGTGCAAGCCATATGCGTGTGTCAAAATGCAGAATTCGCCGCTACGCTCTGGAATTCGTGACGCACTACCAAAATGGTAGCAGCTCCAAGACCGTCGAGCGGAGGCTTCTCACTCAGGGAAAGGCCAATTCGCAGATCGAATACAGGTGAGTTACCACAACAGTTGGCCACACGTCACGTCACCAACAACACTAATAGGGGCTCACTTTCAGCGTGAATTTCCTAGACTCCTACTTGTGCATGGCACACCGCTGCTTGTGGGAAGCCCTTCCTACGGGTTTGGCAGCCATCCAGGATTGCGACAGGCGCTGGCTCATCTCCAAGTACTACAAGCCAAAGAGAACTCTGTGGTGGCGACTGCTGAAGCGAGAGAAGGACCTTCCTTCATGGGTTGCCCACTATCAGCTGGAACCAAGCGTACTATGGCTAATTCAATACTTTCGATAACTGCTGCTAATATACTCGGCCTTCTCGCGCTTCAGATGTACCAGTTCTGCCTGCGGGCCACCAACAAGCGCTGCTTCGGCTGCTGGAACGCTGCCTTCGCTCGACCGATCTACCGCCGAATGCGCGACAGATTCGCCGCCTTCGGGCCAATGGGCGAGGCGTACTCTTTCACGGCCGTGTGGCCTGCCAGGCTGCGCTTACTGGACGTCTACTTGCTGACCCCACTCGGAGTGGTCGGCAATCTGGCCACCGCTGTCGTGCTGAAGCGAGTGCTGCAGGTACAACTGCGGAAACCAGGCGCCTTTAGCTAACGCTTGCTTGTTTCCCGTTCATTGTTCAGAATGAGGAAGGCAGTCTTCGCTCGGTGACGTTCCACGCCCTGCAGCTGCTGGCCGACACGGTCTACGGTCTGGGGAGCGTGGTGCCCGCTCTGCACCTTCGCTACGTCTGGTACAAGACTGCATGTCTGAGCGCCGTCAACGTGCACACGACCCTGAGCTATTTTCTCATGGACCCGTTGCTGCTCAACTGCCAGGTCGCCGTCTCCCTCCTGCTGAGAGATAGACTCCACGCCGTTCTCAAGCCAATGGTGGGTCGTTGTCTCAATCTGGTTTGATGGAGCTACGTACACATCAAACTTGACCTCCTATTCTCAGGAGTACCGCAACGCCAAGGCCGACCTCAAGAAGGCGTTGACAGCGTTCGTTGTGGCGGACGCAGTAGTGGCGGCCAGCGGCCTGCCATACCTGCTCGGTTACACGCTGACGGCAGAGGGCGCGTTCTCCAAGGCGGAAGGAGCGCGCTACAAGCAGCTGGCGTCCATCTTCGGCAACGCCGTTCGGACACTGCTGCTGACTGGATTGGTCGTCGATCAGGTGAGATTTGTAGTCCCGTTGTTTAAGAAGCGAATTTCTCTAGTTATTATTTTCGGTCAGTTTTACATTCACAGGAAGAGCTCACACCCCGATGCACCTCGGTAGTTACAGACCTTCTGTCCATCATCGCAATTCACGCAGACTGACGTCCGCCATTTTGAAGCGGACATATCCTCCAGTTGTACTGCGCTGCACTCACACACGCAGGCTACACACAGACCTGTATATCATTAATAATACCTACCGTGGGAAGTGCAAATACCTGTAGTTTGTCCATACGAATCAGCCGTAATTGTGTATGCCGAATCAAGTCCATTGTACACTTAAGTTAATGTAAAGCGTCAGTCAACGCGAGAAACAACTACTTCTTCTTGGCCTTTACCTCGAATCACTTCGACGCGCAGCGATCTCTGCAGAAGTGCTCTGCTCAGACAACTCCTTTTCTTTCTGCGGAGGAGCTTCCTTAGTCGCGAAGAAAACGTCGGATGTGGAGAAACTCCGCACCATCGATCGAGCCTCGCCGCCGCCGTCGACGCAGCTGCTGCTGCTGGCAGGGAGGTGCTGGCGTTGCGGACCTCGCTTCTTCTCTTCCTCCTTCTCTTTGTCCCGCATGCGCTGGAGAAAATTTCGTAGCAGCAGCTCGCGCCAGCATTCCTTGGCCGACTTGGGCGAGGCCGGAACGCCGTCGTGAAGGCGCCGTCCGTCCGCTGTGTAGCTGACGACCGGCGCGCGACGGCTTCTGCCGTCGAAGAGGCGCTCCTCGGTGACATGCTGCTGTTCTGACATGAAGTCCTCTTCCATGCTTACGCCGTGAATCATCTTGCGCTCTGGCCGCCTGAGTCTTCTTCCCCGGTCAAAGGCAGACGTGCCGAGATTTTATGCGATCGATGGGCTCAGTTGCACGCGACTTGACGCGATGCGTGGGCGCACTTCGTATACATGCATACATTTCGTCGACAAAGGAATGGCGTGTTTACGCCCGTGGGTCCCGTGCGAAAGTGACACGAAACTCACAATTCGGCAGGGATTGTGGCGATCAAACCACTGGAGCGTTTTCCGCATTGTTGTCGCCAACATGGCGCAGATAGCATCCATTCGCGTGAGACTCGCGCAATGCCCTCATCTATGGCTGTATTCTCTCGTCCTCGTCGACCCCAGCAGTCTGTTTTCGCTTCGCAGCAACTGCGGCGATTGTGGCCGCGGCAGAGTTGTATTCAGTGGGACGCGTCTGCCTATGTCCTCCTTTCTCTCGGCGGAACCAATTTCCCCACCTTTCGCTCTACTCTTGTATCACGTATACAATGGGCAAGGATGGCGCGGCACGTTTGAAGTGACCGCGCGGCTCCCCGGCTGCGAAACGACTTCAACATCAAACCTCTCTGTTGCATTGGCACTGGCTGGAACAGGAGACGGCGAGAAGATTAATCAACAGGAGTGCACTTGCTCAGAGCGCAACACACGACGAGAACGAGAAGACTCCTACAGTAAATACAGTGTTCAAAATTTTCATTTTACCAGCTGTCCCCCTTCAGCTGGTCATGGTGGCGCGCCTGCTGAAGGAGCTGGACAAGTTCGCCAGCTCCGACCGTCTGAGCTCCGCCGAACGAACGCGCCGCCAGGACACTCGGCGGCGCGTCTCCATGCTGCTGGCCGGCACCGCAGGCCTCAACGTCTGCTGCACCAGCGCGACCATCGTGTACCACGCTTCGCGACTGGTGCGCGCCCTGGCCGGTCTTGCCGGCCTCCAGTGGGTGGTGGATGCCAGCTCGACGGCCAGCTCCTTTCTCTATCCCCTGCACATGCTGTCGGGGGATGTCAACAGCAGCGCCGCCCTCCTCTGTCACGTCGTCTTTTCCAAGGCCTTCAGACAGGCCTTCCTCCAGCTGGTGCGATTCCAGAAGATGCCCAACAAGATCGCCACCACTACAGTAGTCAGAGCCAAAGACACCCGGGCGGATTCGATGCCAGCCCGGATTAGGCGCTAGTTCTGAGCCGATGAGCTATAACTGCATAGGGTACAGCAAGTGTGTCAACGTTACAGTGCTGAACAACAAGCTGTTTTAAAAAAGTTGAGTTGTTTTATTAATACAGAGTGGTTTGTGAGGATTTTAAAGTGGAAGAGTAAAAGAGTGGATACTTTTGTAAAGCATTTCGAAGCCTTTCCGATATGACGCGCGCCCGCCCGGAGTCCACTATTCATGCGCTACTTCTGACACGCTCCTTTCTGAGGGGTTCTTGCAGGGCAACATTGGGATCGCCCGGGATTAATTTTTTGAGCAAGGCACACGCATTTCTGAGCGGTTGTTGCAAGGCAACATTGGGATCGCCCGGGATTAATTTTTTTAGCAAGTCACACGCATTTCTAAGCGGTTGTTGCAAGGCAACATTGGGATCGCCCGGGATTAATTTTTTTAGCAGACAAAGTTGTTCGTAATACAAGGGTTAAAAAAAAGAAAAGCATTTCTTTAGGAATGACCGTTCAACAACTGCCTCAACGTAAGCTTTCAAACGGTCGAACGAATGCCGCTCTACAACGTGAGTAACTGTAGAACGCGAAATTCAGACTTTCGAATCTCGACTTCTCTTAACGGAATGATTAGTGTGCCGAAACCTATTCAACAAACTCAAGATCGTCTCTCTACGACGGAAGACGAGCGAGTTAGAGAAGTTTTGCGTTTGGAACTTTTGGGTTACTGTAACTCGCGATATTCAAACTTTTGAGTTTCCATCAATAGAAGAACAAATGATCAGTGAGTCGAGAGCTATCCAGCAACTCAAGATCGTCAGTCTACGACGCACGCTGAGCGAATTAGAGCGATTTCTATGCTAAAAACGCGAGAATGTCGCTTTTCGTGGTGCGTGTTTGCGTAATTAACAAATTTTTACGCCAAGTGAAAGAGCACGTTGAGACCTTTTAGTTGACCTATCGCACGCCGCTCTACGGAGTAAGACGAGCGTGTTAGAGCCGTTTTGCGTTTTGGACCCTCGGGTTACTGTAGCGCGCGCAATTCAAACTTTCGAATTTCGAGTTCTCTTAACGAAATTATCAGTGTGCCGAAACCTATTCAACAAACTCAAGATCGTCTCTCTACGACGAAAGACGAGCGAGTTAGACAAGTTTCGCGTTTTAAACCGTTGGGTTACTGTAGCTCCTGAAATTCAAACTTTTGAGTTTCGACCAATAGAAGAACAAATGATCAGTGAGTCGAGGGCTATCCAACCAACTCAAGATCGTCTTCCTACGACGCACGCTGAGCGAGTTAGAGCGATTTCTGCGCTAAAAACGCAAGAATGTCGCTTTTCGTGTTGCGTGTTTACGTAATTAAGAAAACTTTTAATGCCAAACGAAAGAGCACGTCGACACCTTCTAGTTGACCTATCGCACGCCGCTCTACGACGTAAGACGAGCGAGTAATAGCCGTTTTCAGTTTGAACCTTCGGGTTACTGTAGCGCGCGCAATTCAAACATTTGAATTTCGAATTCTCCTGCGACATTACCAGTAAGTCGAGACCTTTCCGTAGAGCCCAAGATCTCCTTTCTACGACGTTCCAACGCCGAGATCTGAGAGCGTGACGAACGGACGGACGAACGAACGAACGCACGGACGATAAGCTCTCGTAGGGGTTCGCCCGGCTGAGGCCGGGCGAAAAAATCGGTCTAGTTTGGGTAGTTTGGGTGACTGCAGAAGAGCGCCCCACACCACCACCCACCCCCCCCCCCCACTCAACTAGTAAGGAAACAATTAGCCATCCTACAATCATGCTTCGATAGACAACCTATTCTACATAGCCTTTGTTACCACACGTTGATCCTACAGTGTTCTGTCATTGACTTGCCACACCCCTTGCCCAAAAAGCTCCATCCCTTCACTGTGCTCCATCCCTTCAGTTGAGAAAATACCGTTGAGAAAATAAATAAGGGATGGAGCTTTGTGAAGGGATGGAGCTTTTTGGGCATGCCCAAAACAGAGAAGGCCAGAAAATTGGGACTTTCTCAACTGAAGGGATGGAGCTTTGTGAAGGGATGGAGCTTTTTGGGCATGCCCAAAACAAAGAAGGCCAGACAAGCTGTGTGTGTAAAAAGTTAAACCTATACAATGTGTCTGCCAAACCTTGGTGAACAGTATAGTGAACTTTACACACATCACTAGCCGTATCTAGAGAAGGTATCTTGAGAACGTGTGCCGCAAACCAAGTGCAGCTATTCACACGATACGGTTATCTGTACAGCTGATCTAAAGCTCAGTGATATCGCCGCGTTTGCTATATGTTACCGGCATGATACGACGCCGTTCATCTGAAGTTTTTTACTTGCGCGAATACGCCACATCGAACAAAAAAACTTGCCAAATGTTGGTGCAGTCGTTCTCTACCAGGAATTCCGTTTAATTCGTACGTATTTCTGCGTTGACATCCATCAATGAACAACAGTCTTGGCAATTATGGAATTTTGGCATTTCTATTAAAATTTTGAAAATTTCTATCAAATTTAACGTTAGCAAGAATTTTTTCTTGTTATACTAATTGCCCGTTGTCTATGCGCTTGCCATTTCTGAAGAATTTCGTCGCTAGTTCATCAGGCGAAAAAAACGGGTTTTCGAAATTTTCGTATTTTGATTGTAAATATCCCTAATTTGCATTTTTTTTCAAAACTGTAAAACCATGTCACAAATTCTTATTAGCGTACGACCTATCCATTTCTGCATTCACATTCGTCAATAAATGGCGTTCTATTTGTGTCAATTTATGGAATTTTGATATATAATCGTGTATTTCTATTAAATTCTACATTTGCAAAAAAATTCCTTTGTGTTACAAATGATCCGCGGTGTATGCTCTTTCCATTTCTGAAGAAATCTCGTCGCTAGCTAATCTGGTGAAAAAGTCGATTTTCGACATTTTGGAATTTTAATCGCGAATATCTCGAAAATGCGAAATTAGCAACAGGAACGGACACTGGATCCGTACTCAGCGACCTTGACTCTACTTGACCACATATGTCACATAGTTTACTTCGGTGCCACGGACACACACACGGACAGACAGACAGACATTGTCATCCGTATATATACACCTCGCCGCGCTGAGGCGCGGCGAAAAATTGGGACTTTCTCAACTGAAGGGATGGCGCTTTGTGAAGGGATGGAGCTTTGTGAAGGGATGGAGCTTTTTGGGCATGCCCAAAACAGAGAAGGCCAGAAAACTGGGACTTTCTCAATTGAAGGGATGGAGCACAGTGAAGGGATGGAGCTTTTTGGGCATGCCCAAAACAGGGAAGGCCAGAAAATTGGGACTTTCTCAACTGAAGGGATGGAGCACAGTGAAGGGATGGAGCTTTTTGGGCATGCCCAAAACAGGGAAGGCCAGAAAATGGGGACTTTCTCAACTGAAGGGATGGAGCACAGTGAAGGGATGGAGCTTTTTGGGCATGCCCAAAACAGGGAAGGCCAGAAAATTGGAATTTTCTCAACTGAAGGGATGGAGCACAGTGAAGGGATGGAGCTTTTTGGGCATGCCCAAAACAGGGAAGGCCAGAAAATTGGAATTTTCTCAACTGAAGGGATGGAGCACAGTGCAGGGATGGAGCTTTTTGGGCATGCCCAAAACAGGGAACTGGGACTTTCTCAACTGAAGGGATGGGGCTTTTTGGGCATGCAGCAAACAACCCTACTGCTAAGCTGCGGCAATTGACACTGCGATTTTGCTGTTGGTGTATCCCTTGGGTTGTTTGTGTCACCACTACCCAAACTAGGCCAGATTTTTTTTTCGAACTGTAATCTTGACATATCTAGGGTACAGGCACACTACGGTACAGTCACTACACTTACGGCCACAGTCACCTACAGCCAATGCAAAATGCTCCGCGTTCCAACGCTAACCTCTTCGACTCCGTGTTGGGCTTGGGAGAATACCACATTTGTTTGTCAGGGATTGATTAATTTAACGCGGTCTGCAACACCCTGAGTGAAGATCCACCTATCAAAGATGTCTCCAGACCAGTTAGGTGGACGGCGTTGCTAGCCAGCATGGTTTCCAAAAGCTGGCAGTGAACTAAACAAGGCCAGATGTGACGACGCGTAGTCACTTCTCTTGGTTGGTGACGACGTGTAGTCATTCCATGGGGGGCAAGACGATGTGTCGTCGCCTCGCAGAGGTGTGACAACGACATGTCGTCACCCCAGAAGGGTGCGACGACGCGTCGTTGCCCCAGAAGGGCCTGACGATGCGTCATCACACCAGCCAATAAGTAAAGACAACAAGTAGCCTCACAAGACAGCAAAATGTGGAAGAGTTATCTCACCAGTCACAAAGCAAACATGACACATGGACACAACAGAAAGGCCCTATGCAATCTTGGCACAATGAAGGCACATGCAGCTAGAATGTACCTTTTAGGATATGCTGACCAGATAGCAGATAGCAGTACTCACTGCACATGTAGTCCTCCACAGAGTAGATGCTCAGACAAGCTGTTCATCCAACCAGCAATATCCTTGCTTCCAGCAGCGGTCCGCCCTGTTGAAGTCCACTAAAGCAGTGAGCATATAATATGTGCACACAAGTAGTAAGGACTGGCTTATTGGCCCAATAGCCATCGTAGTACATTTCATTCACCAGTGTAGTACATTTCTTTTGCCCAGTTAGGGCATGCCTCTCTTATGGACCCACATCCCATTGGCCAGCCTGCCCAGCTCATACGCATGCAACCCATGTACTTGGAGCAATGTTTCCAGCTGAATTCAAATTTGACCTTCATTTCGCTCAGCCTCAACCAGACGACACCCTACGAGAACTCGGCGTGCGTGCATCTGTCTGTGTGCACGTGTATCCATCTGTCACGCTCTCAAATCTCGGCGTTGGAAAGTCGTAGGAAGGCGATCTTAGGCTTTGTGGATAGCTCTAGACTCACTGAGAATTGCGCTAAGAGGTTTCGAAATTCAAAAGTTTGAAATTCGCGAGTTACAGTAACTCGAAGGTCAAAACGGAAAACGGCTCTAACTCGCTCGTCTTACGTCGTAGAGCGGCGTGCTATAGGTCAACTAAGAGGTCTCGACGTGCTCTTTCGTTTGGCACGAAACATTTTCTCAATTACGCAAACACGCACCACGAAAAGCGACATTCTCACGTTTTCAACACAGAAATCGCTCTAACTCGCTCAGCGTGCATCGTAGAAAAATGATCTTGAGTTTGTTGGACAGCTCTCGACTCACTGATCATTTGTTGGCACTCCACTTTGCAAAAGCAGGAGTGCTATAGGGGGCGTCGGATTGAACAGAATCATCTTACCAGCTTTTCTCACGCTATACAAATCGGATCGCCAAGCGGTTTTTTGCGTTAGATGGGTTGAGTCAACGCGCAGGGTGGACAAGAAACTAGAAAGTTCCGGTGGTGGAAGAATTTTGCGAAAATTCAAAAATTCAAATTTTTACTAAGTAAAAAAAGTCAGGACGCCATAACTTTCGCAAAAGTGCGTCGAATTTGACGATTTTTGGATATGTGGTAGGCCTTTGGGTCCTCTTCATCCCCAGACCAAAATGGGCTCCCTAGGTGGTCCAACGTGGGAGTATGGTAAAAAATTTTCAAAATTTGTTCCGACCTTTAAAAAATCGTAACTCGAGTTTGCGATGGTGGATCCTTACCAAATTTTAACTTGTCAAAGAACACAATATTACCTTTCATTTGAGACGAAAAGCGCCGAGATCGGCATTGTCGTTCGGGAGATCTGTGGTGACAAAGGTGCCGGGTCTTAAGCGGAAATTTTCGATTTTCGACTTTGAGTGGATTTCTGTGTTGAAAAGCGTGTCGTTAGCGATAAATTGACTATTGCAATGTGTTCTGCGTCAAAAGTTGGTCTAGATGTGTATTTGTAAATTTTTCTAGATACCGTATTCCAGCCGCGTCGAATTTTTGGATCCTGGGACCAAGTTTTCGAAATTGAGGTTTCACTTGTTTCTAGGGTATTCAACGACGCTGAACACGAATCCGGTGTTTGTTTAACGATTAGGGACGCCTTTACCCCGATTTCGGCGCCCGGCTGTCCAAAAATTGAACCCTGGGGTCGAAATCTCGAACTGGATTTGACAGTTGTTTCTGGGCTTTCTGACACTGCAGAACACGAATCCGGCGTTTGTTTTGCACTTTGCGGTGCATTCACGCTGCTTTCGACATCAGAGAATACACCCAAACGTGTCCAAATTTGTCCAAACATGTCCAAACTTGTCCAAACACGTCCCAAACTTATTCGAACATTTGCGTTGATGCTGAACACGAATACGGCGTTTGTTTCCGTGAAGACTTATTAGGTACATACCATGTAGTGAGACGAGAGATCAGTCTACAGTGCTTCGGAACAAGCGGAGTGCCACCCTGAAGGCCCCCTTCAGCGTTAGACTAGTTCTTCTACTGGTCGAAACTCAAAAGTTTGAATTTCACGAGCTACAGTAACCCAAAGGTTCAAAACGCAACAGTTCTCTAACTCGCTCATCTTCCATTGTAGGGAGACGATTTTCAACTCGTTGAATAGGTTTCGGCACACTGGTCATTCCGTTAAGAGAGATTAGAGATTCAAAAGTTTGAATTTTGCAAGCTACAGTAACTCAAAAGTTCAAACAGCGAAGCGGCCCTAACTCGCTCGTTTTACACCGTAGAGAGGCGTGCGATAGCTTGCTTAAAAGCTCATGACGTGCTCTTTCATGGCACCATAAATTTTTTCGCTTGGCCTCAGCCGAGCGAACCCTATCAAGAGCTCAGCGTCCGTGCGTGCGTACGTGCGTACGTACGTCACGCTCGCTTCGGGCTTAATAACTCGCTCGTCCGACGTCGTAGGATGGAGTTTGAGACATCGTCGGGTAGCCCGCGGACTCTCTCGCCATCTGAGTGTTCAAAACTGAAATAAGTTTTCAAAATCGCGCGCTACAGTATCCTGAAGTGGGGTCCATTTCAAACCAGGCAAGTCGTCCGGGGGACGCAGTATACTCCACAAATTTGGACTCCTACTCACAGTGACCCCTCTGCTGTTGTGGCCTCCTGGCACTCCCAATCGCAAAAGTAATGCCGAATTCGTGATCTACATCCCAAAATACCCCAGAATCGACATACAACACCCCTAGCTTCCTGTGGACTCCGGAAACTGAAATTCTGCACTTGGCATACGGTATCATGCAAATTGGTCAGAGATACGTTCAAACATCACCAAAACGATAAACGAATGCCATATTCGTAATCAGCGCCACCGAAAACCCCGCAATCGAGTATAATATCGCAAAAGTTGACTTGACACCCACAATTCAAACAGACGCGGCAGGGATACTGTAGCTTCGAAAATTTTTCCAAAACACTATTCCAGACCAGATTTAAGCGTAGAATCGTTTGAAACTACTGTTGGAACGATTCGGCGACGCATTCGAGCGCTCTAGGCGCCGAAACGCGAAAATCGCAATTTTCGACCCCGGAGTCAAAAAAGTCGCAGTGTAAGAAAGTTTTTTGTGTTTCACCCGATTTTCTCCGTTCATGGCTCATTCGATAGAGGATACCTATCTGGGAAGGAGCACCAAAAGCGGTCTCGCCGCTCTAGCTGCTACCTAGCCCGCACAGCAGCCCGTCAAAGTCGGAAAAGTACCAAAAATCGCGAATTTTTCAAATTTGGCGCCAAAATGGGTCCCGCAGCGATCCAATTCTTTTTTTGCACCCTCGGCCCTATTGAGTACTACAACATATCAAAAGATAGTATATACCATTATATGCAACTTTCTCGAGTTCTACCTTGCTCAACCCATTTTCCAGTACTTTGAAAATTTTTGAATTTCCCGCCAACGGGGTCCTGGAGCGTGACCCCGTTTGGTGTCCACCCTGCCCACCCACTAGGCCTACCCAACGCAAAGACCGTTTGCAAATCGGCCGCTTCAAGCGCGAACGCCGTTGACTCAAAGTTTCTGCGTTTCGCGCACAATCGCTATGTACTCCACACTTTTTTTCGCCCGGCCTCAGCCGGGCGAACCCCTACGAGAGCTTTGCGTCCGTGCGTGCGTCCGTCCGTTCGTCCGTTCGTTACGCTCTCAGATCTCGGTGTTGGAAAGTCGTAGGAAGGCGATCTTGGGCTTTACGGAAAGCTCTCGACTCACTGGTAATGTCGCTAAGAGACTTCGAAATTCAAAAGTTTGAATTGCGCGCGCTACAGTAACCCGAAGGTCTAAAAGGAAAACGGCTCTAACTCGCTCGTCTTACGTCGTAGAGCGGCGTGCGATAGCTCAACTAAAAGGTCTCGACGTGCTCTTTCGTTTGGCATTGCAAGTTTTCTTAATTACGCAAACACGCAACACGAAAAGCGACATTCTCGCGTTTTTATCGCAAAGATCGCTCTAACTCGCTCAGCGTGCGTCGTAGGGAGATGATCTTGGGTTGGTTGGATAGCTCTCGACTCACTGATCATTTGTTCTTCTATTGGTCGAAACTCAAAAGTTTGAATTTCGGGAGCTACAGTAACCCAAAGGGTTGAAACGCGAAACTTATCTAACTCGCTCGTCTTCCGTCATAGAGAGACGATCTTGAGTTCGTTGAATAGGTTTCGGAACACTGATAATTCCGTTAAGAGAAGTCAAAATTCAAAAGTTTGAATTGCGCGCGCTACAGTAACCTGAAGGTCCAAAACGCAAAACGGTTCTAACACGCTCGTCTTACGTTGTAGAGCGCCGTGCGATAGGTCAACTAAAAGGTCTCGACGTGCTCTTTCACTTGGCGTGAAAAAATTGTTAATTGCGCAAACACGCAACACGAAAAGCGACATTCTCGCGTTTTTAACACAGAAATCGCTCTACCTCGCTCAGCATGCGTCGTAGAGAGATTATCTTGAGTTGGTTGGATAGCTCTCGACTCACTGATCATTTGTTCTTCTTTTGGTCTAAACTCAAAAGTTTGAATTTCGCGAGCTACAGTAACCCAACAGTTCAAAACGCAAAACTTATCTAACTCGCTCGTCTTTCGTTATAGAGAGACGATCTTGAGCACGTTGAATAGGTTTCGGCACACTGATCATTCCTTTAAGAGAAGTCGAGATTCGAAAGTTTGAATTTCGCGAGCTACAGTAACTCAAAGGTTTAAACAGCAAATCGGCCCTAACTCACTCGTCGTACGTTGTAGAGCGGTATTCGTTCGACCGTTTGAAAGCTTACGTTGAGGCAGTTGTTGAGCGGTCATTCCGAAATAAATACTTTTGTTTTTTTAACTCTTTTCGTACGAACAATTTTGTCTGCTAAAAAAATTAATCCCGGGCGATCCCAATGCTGCCTTGCAACAACCACTCAGAAATGCATGTCTTGCTAAAAAAATTAATCCCGGGCGATCCCAACGTTGCCCTACAAGAACCTCTCAGAAAGGAGCGCGTCTGAAGTAGCGCATGAATAGTGGACTCCGGGCGGGCATGCGTCATATCGGAAAGGCTCCGAAATACTTTACAAAAGTATCCACTCTTTTACTCTTCCACTTTAAAACACTCACAAACCACTCTGTATTAATAAAACAACTCAACTTTTTTAAAACAGCTTGTTGTGGAGTATAACAAAAGTTGATGGAACCCACCCAGTAAAATCGCATATCAATCAAAGTGAAGCGCTCGAGCTCCTGAGCACGAATCCAACAACAAAAAGCTTCAAAAGTTTAAACAGAGAGCTACAGTAACCAAAACGCGTCGCAAATTGGAAACGTCACGCTTGCTTCAGGCTTAATAACTCGTCTGCCAGACGTCGCTGAGTTGTGTTCGATACATTGACGGGTAGCCCTCGGACTTCTCTCGCGAACTGTGACGTCGACATGATAACAAGTTTCAGAAATTGCGTGCTACAGTGTCCCAAAATAAGGTCCGTGAAAAGTCAAAACTTCATCGAACCTAGTCGAATCGCATATCAAAGTGAAGCGCTCAAGCTCCTGAGCACGAATTCGACAACAAAAAGTTTCAAAAGTTTTAATAGAGAGCTACAGTAACCAAAACGCGTCGCAAACTGGAAACTACACGCTTGCTTCGGGCTTAATAACTCGCTTGTCTGACGTCACTGGGTTGAGTTCGACACATCGACGAGTAGCCCTCGGACTTCTCTCGCGACCTGTGACGTCGACATAATAACAAGTTTTAAAAATTGCGCGTTACAGTATCCCAAATAAGGTCTGCGAAAAGTCAAAACTTCATCGACCCTAGTGTAGTCGCATATCAAAATGAAGCGCTCAACCTCCTGAGCACGAATCCAACAACAAAAAGTTTCAAAAGTTTAAACAGAGGGCTACAGTAACCAAAACGCGATGAAAACTGCAGATTTTGGTTTGTTATATCTTGGCACTCGTGCGTTGCAGAGGAGCGGTCTTGACACTGCTGAAGAGCTCAACATCGCTGAAGAGCCAACATCATGAAGACATCGCTGAAGAGCCAACATCAAATCAAGCTCACAATTACCCTTAGTATTGCGTTAGATTCCAGTGTCTTTTTTTCAAATTCAGTCTAAAAAGATGATTCTCTTAGTGTAAAGAATTAAACCCGATACCAATGTTGAGTAGCAAGACCACTCCAAAGGAGAGTCAGATGTTGCACGAAACCGGAAGGGGCCTTGCTACAATCTCAGTAAAAATTCAAAGCTCAAAACCACTCCGCTTTTTAAAAGAGACTTGTTAGCACTCCGACCCCAAAAGGGGCGGGCTGGTATAGTGAAGCTGCCACCGACTAACTTTTTTGCCCCAAGATTTCTCGCGCGTGGTTCATCCGATTTGGACGGGTTTTTTTTATCGATAGCTCTCGAGGGATAGTAGGGGTGCTCTGGCCTTCGTTTTTTTAGCGCAGTGGAAAAATTTTGAGAAAAATTCAAAAATTTGAATTTTTACTCACTGGAGAGGTGTTCCGTCAATAGTAACTCTCCGAATAATGGGTCGATTTTGATGCCGTTTGGATACGATGTAGCCCTCGACGAGACGAAGAGTGGAAAAAACCCCGAGTCAATCGGCCGACGCGTTCTCAGGTTACGGAAGCCGCAAGTGGTATTTTCGCCCGGCCTCAGCCGGGCGAACCCCTACGAGAGCTTTTCGTGCGTGCGTTCGTTCGTTTGTGCGTGCGTGCGTTCGTAACGCTCTCATATCTCGGCGTTGGAAAGTCGTAGGAAGGCGATCTTAGACTTTATGGATAGGTCTCGACTCACTGAGAATTGCGCTAAGAGGTTTCGAAATTCAAAAGTTTGAAATTCGCGAGTTACAGTAACCCGAAGGTCAAAATGGAAAACGGCTCTAACTCGCTCGGCTTACGTCGTATAGCGGCGTGCGATAGGTCAACTAAAAGGTCTCGACGTGCTCTTTCGCTTGGCTTAGAAATTTTCTTAATTACGCAAGCACGCAACACGAAAAGCGACATTCTCGCGTTTTTGACACAGAAATCGCTCTAACTCACTCAGCGTGCGTCGTAGAGAGACGGTCTTAAGTTGGTTGGATAGCTCTCGACTCACTGATCATTTGTTCTTCTATTGGTCGAAACCCAAAAGTTTGAATTTCGCACGCTACAGTAACCCAAAGGTTCAAAACGAAAAACTTCTCTAACTCGCTCGTCTTCCGTCGTAGAGAGACGATCTTGAGGTCGTTGCATAGGTTTTGGCACACTGATCATTCCGTTAAGAGAGGTCGAGATTCAAAAGTTTGAATTTCGCGAGCTACAGTAACTCGAAGGTTGAAACAGCAAAGCGGCTCTAACTCGCTCCTCTTACGTCGAAGAGCGCCGTGCGATAGGTCTACTAGAACGTCTCGACGCGGTCTTTCGTTTGCATAAAACATTTTCTAAATTATGCAAACACGCAACACGAAAAGCGACATTCTCGCGTTTTTAACACAGAAATCGCTCTTCCTCGCTCAGCGTGCGTCGTAGAGAGACGATCTTGAGTTTGTTGGATAGCCCTCGACTCACTGATCATTTGTTCTTCGATTGGTCGAAACTCAAAAGTTTGAATATCGCGAGCTACAGTAACCCAATGGTTCAAAACGCAAAACTTCTCTAACTCACTCGTCTTCCGTCGTAGAGAGACGATCTTGAGTTTGTTGAATAGGTTTCGTCACACTGATCATGCCGTTAAGAGAAGTCGAGATTCGAAAGTTTGAATTTTGCGACCTACAGTAACTCAAAGGTTCAAACAGCAAATCGGCCCTAGCTTGCTCGTCGTATGTTATAGAGCGGCATTCGTTCGACTGAATGTTGCTCTGCTGAATGTTGCTGAAACCGCTCAGAAATGCATGTGTCTTGCTCAAAAAACTAATCCTGGGCGAACCCAATGCTGCCCTGCAAGAACCCCTCAGAAAGGAGTGCGTCAGAAGCAGAGCATGAATAGTGGACTCCAGGCGGGCGCGCGTCATATCGGAAAGGCTTCAAAACACTACAAAAGTATCCACTCTTTTACTCTTCCACTTTAAAACACTCACAAACCAGGCTGTATTAATAAAACAACTCAACTTTTTTAAAACAGCTTGTTGACTTTCGGCCGTTTTAGCACCCGATTGCGACGATTTATGGCCAAATGGACTGCACCACGCGATTCCCCATTGAAAACTGATCCGGAATCAATTTTCAAAAATATTTTTCGGCTACCGTACCCCGGCCGCGTCCAAAATTCGAATTTCCACCCCCGAGGACAAAATCAATGTTGGAGTCGACTGCGGTGCTTTCGAGGTCGCTGATGCCGAATCTGACGTTATTTTGGCGGGTCGGATCAAGATTCGCGAGTTTTGGCCAAAAGTCCACCTACCGTAGCCCTACGTCAACGAAACTGAAAGTGTGGTGATTGTACAGTTGAAGTGCCGATTCTAGGGTATTTCGCGGCGAGGAACGCGGATTCGCTGTTGGTTTCTCCATATGGTGTCGATTTTGCCTCCAAACAACCATTTTCCTAATGCCGAAATTCAAATTTGAATGCAACTTCTACCGTACTCTCCTCAAACTATGCTGTAACTTAAATTTGCGCGCGCATTCAAACTTCTGAATTGAAGGAAAGGCAGTACGGAAAGACGGCGTGGTAAAGTGAGCATTTGCGCATGAATTGTCAATTCTTCCCGTCCAAAATGGCAAGGCGAGTCTGCGATTGGCGCAGCCCCGAATCTTACATAGCTGCTGGCTACTGGTTGAATCGAAGCGAAATGGCGCATTTTGGGCTCAAATCGGCCTGGTCTACAGGATTTCGGTGGAGTTCTGCTGCGCGCTGGCCGGTCCCTTGTAGGTGGAGGGAATATGCATACTCTGAAACTCGCGCGCCGGCAGAATTTGTGGAGAATCTTTGGGCGGAAATCGGCCTTATTTCTCATGATAAGTGAGTGGCGGTCTGCTTTCTCCACTTCTGGTCAGAGTGCTTCACTGCAGGCTCTCCTGCACATTTCCCTTGTCATGTGGAAGGCGCGCCGCGCAGACGTTAGGCACCTGGTCAATCGAGCGTACAACCTGCGGGGTAACAGGATGTGCATGGTCGGAGGAGCGAGGACACAGTCTTTTGATGTCGGGCGGTTGCGCAGTCAGTTGTTACTGCTTCACAAAGTCGAGAAACGTTTCACACAGTGTCGAAAGCATATGGGAAAAGACAATTTGCGATCGCGATTTCAGAAGTGTGGGCAGCGGGTTTGTTCGCTGAAGACAGTCCCATTTGTGAATGACGGAAACGATAATGCCGCCTCGCGTGCATGGCAACTTAAAGTGAGTGTGCGGCTACTTGGGGTAGTTTCAAACAGGAGCTGCCATGCGCACGGCTACACTCATCTATGCAGCGAGTCTGTCGGCTATCCCTTTATCCAACACAGGGACTCAAATGGTTCACATTTGTACCGAAAATTTTTCGTGTACCTAAGGTGCACTCGACGGCCATCATTTTGCGAGTGCGCTCTGCGGACAAGGATTGATGCGCATCTTTCGTGATCGGGGTCTGCAGACTAATTTTGGGGTTGTCACTTTGCAATTGCGGTCTGTAGGCAAAGAACGATGTGCATCTTTCGTGGTCACACGACAAATTTCATCTTTTTGAGCTTGTATTCTGCATACAATATTCTCAATGCTGATCTTTCATAGTAATGCTAGAAAGCTTTGATTGGCTCTTCTTGTTATCCTAGCAAATCCCTGGAGATCCTAACCAAATCCTAGCCAATCCCTGGTGATCTTTAGTGAATCTTAGTGCATCCCAAGTGATCCTCTGGGGTTCCCTAATGGCAAAGCAAGAGGGAGGGGGTTGATGTCCATGCAAAGTCGACTATGCAGCTGGCATTACTGGCCAGTGGCCCACACAAACTCAAACAGTGAAATCTTATCTAATTTTACAAGACAGAGTGGTGAATGCATAGCCATCCACTAATGGCAATAGAAATAGTTCTCAATCAGCTTCGTCACTTTGCTCTGGGCTTACATTGTCACCTTACCAAGCATTTCATCAAACTTCTCCGAGTTGTTCATGATGTTGGAGGGGAGCATTGAGTGTCACTTGTCCCAGGTGGCTTCTTCTGCCTCATCCTCATTTTCAAACAAATTCAAACAGCTTAAATTACAAAACTTCTTTGCACGGATGTATCGAGCATAGTCTGCCAAGTATTTAGCAAATAGTTTCAGTGAATACAATTAATGAAATTTAGGATATTTTTAAGAATATTGTTAGAATCCCCAAATTTCAACAATTTCAAACAGCTTAAATTTCAAAATGTCTTTGCACGGATGAGTCGAGCATAGTCTGCCAAGCATTTATCAAATAGTTTTACATTTTATAATTAATGACACTAGGGATATTTTTGAGGGTATTGTTAAAATTCCCAAATTTCGACAATTTCAAATAGCGTAAATATAAAAATGTCTTGGCATGATTGTGTCGGGCATTGTCTGCCAAGTATTTAGCAGATAGTTTCAAATTTTTTTGATTAATGAAATTAATGATATTTTCAAGGGTATTGCCAAAATACCCCAATTGCCATCAATTTCAAACAGCTTAATAAACTTTTTTGCACAGATGTATCAAGCATAGTCTGCCAAGCATTTAGCAAATAGTTTCTGATTTTATAATTAATGAAATTTGGGATATTTTCAAGGGTTTTGTTAAAATCCCCAAATTTCGACAATTTCAAACAGCTTAGATTTCAAAATTCTTTGCACGGATGTATCGAGCATAGTCTGCCAAGTATTTAGCAAATAGTTTCAGTTTTTATAATTAATGAAGTTAGGGATATCTTCAAGGATATTGTTAAAATTCCCAAATTTTAACAATTTCAGGCCCTAAGCCCAACAGAATGGGGCGTCATCCCATTTATGCCCTTTACAATAGTGTGTCGTCCTATTTATGCCCTTTACAATAGGGCGTCGTCCCATTTATACCCTTTTCAATAGGGCATCATCCCATTTATACCCTTTTCAATAGGGAGTCATCCCATTTATACCCTTTTCAATAGGGCATCATCCCATTCATACCCTTTTCAATAGGGTGTCATCTCATTTAAACACTTTTATTGCACTGTGTGCCTGCGGCGAATTTCTCTGATCCATTTATGGATCAGTTGACACAATTATAAGCGCAGCGATACCCCACCAGATTGTCGACTAAATGTCTAGTGGCACTTCACTATACAGTGCACATTATCGAGCACATGCTCTCAAGTTTACACTGATGCCAACGTGGTGCCACAGTTTTTAGATGAAGCTTGTTATGGTGACTCCTGAGGTTAGACTTGGTCGAGAAGTCCTTGTCGCATGTGTTGCAGTAGTATTTCAGATCCATCATGTTTCCCTTTGCCATGTTCATTTTGCTCAACAGAGTCCAAATGAGCAAGAAGAGCAAAGTGAAAGTGTATATACACACACAATGTCAGACAACATCAAAACAATGAAATTTATGCTTCACTGTGCAATTAGGATGGGTGGACCAATGGCTTCACCTAATTACATGTGGTAGGAGGAAGGGGGAGGATAGGAGAGAACAATGGAGTGGTGTCAATTTTCAATGCAAAGAATTGAACATGTTATGTTCCAGACATCTGGCCTGCTTGCATCAGTCCTATGTTGTCTGCAGGGCAGTTGCACCAGCTGCCTATAGGGGGTCCTAGCGTAAGGGCATGGCCTTGCTGACAGCCAAGCATAAACATGCTGAAAAATGCAGCATTTCTGCATAGGCCCACCTGCTTCAGCTCCATGAGTGAATCTTAATACATCCTAAGCAATCCTCTAGAGAATCCTAGCTGCAAAGCAAGAGGAAGTGGATACTGGGTAGAAGAGAGAAGTGGCACATGGTGACAGAGATGGAGCTGTCGACTTAGCATGGACATTGACCAGCTCCCTCTTGCTTGTTGTCACCCGGAGCCACCTCTCTCTTCAACCCACTCAAAAGCTAGGATTCCCCAGAGGATCACTCAGGATGCACTAAGATTCACTAAAGATCACCAGAGATTAACTAAGATTTGGTTAGGATCTCCAGGGATTTGCTAGGATAACAAGAAGGGTGAACCAAATATTTTGATCGTGACTATGAAAGACTAGCATTGAATGTTGTATGCAGAATACTGTGATTGTACAATGGCTTCCCAGCGCTGACAGTGGTGTTAATGGTGATGTTTCACTGGCTTACCAGCCAGTTTCATCAGGCCAAACCCAACACTAAAAGAACAAGTGAAACTAGACACTTTTGAGGAAGAACGTTCGTGCGCTGTCACACGCACCCAGGCACACTGGACTAATCACTTCAAGGCATTGCATAGAGAAAGCCAGGCGCTCGCAATGGGCACTGACGCGCCTTGAATATTGCACGCGTTACTCTCTGCCGCGATGTAAAGAGATTCCGTTATCTTACGACGCCACAAGTGAGTATCTGCATCAAGGATCTCTATTCTATCTACACTGTACGTATGGCCCAGCTCGATACAGTGCTTAGCCAATCCCGAGTGCTCTTGCCTATGTGTTCGTGTTCTGTTGTATGCAGAACACAAGCTCAAAAAGATAACCCTCGAAAAATTTGTCTGCAGACTGTGACCACGAAAGATGCACATCAATCCTGTGAATGACAACCCCAAAATTTTGTCTGCAGACCCTGATCATGAAAGATGCACATCAATCCTTGTCCCCAGACTGCACTTGCAAAACGATGACCATCGAGTGCACCTTAGGTACACGAAAAATTTTCGGTGCAAATGTGAACCATTTGAGTCCCCGTGTTGGATAAAGGGATAGCTGGCAGACTCGCCGCTTTGTATGGCTGTGCGCTGTTGAGAGTAGCCATGCTGATGGCAGCTCCTGTTTGAAACTATGCCACGTAGCCGCACACTCACTTTGTGTTGCCATGCACGCGAGGCGGCATTATCGTTTCCGTCATTCACAAATTGGACTGTCTTCAGCGAACAAAACTGCTGCCCAGACTTCTGAAATCACTATCGCTAATAGTCTTTTCCCGTATGCTTTCGACACAGTGTGAAACGTTTCTCGATTTTGTGAAGCAGTAATGCCTGACTGCGCAAGCGCAGCCACCCGACGCAACCGCCTGACGCCATGGGCGGGCCTAATTGGGCCATGGGTTGGGCATGGGCGGGCTTTTGTGCTCAGAAAATTGGGCCGAGTTGGGCTTTTCAAACCCCATTTCGCGTGGCTCGTGCCTACATTTTTAGGCCCATGCGGAACCCTGGCCCCCAAACATCTGGCTCCCAAACCTCCCTGGCACCCAAACAACAGAGCTCAACCAGCAGTGCCCAAACATCCCATTCCATTGTGCTTAAGCTTCATAGATGGGCAAGGTCCAAAACTCAGACCTGACAAGCTCTGACAAGCTTTGCTATGCGCTACTGTGAAATGGAGGTCAAATTTGAATTCAGTTTGAAAAGCTACCCTGAGTATATGCTAGGGATTCCAACGGGCGCCCGGGCCTGGCATGGCCCGTGGGCCGGGCCGGGTGCCCCGGGACTCAATAAATTTTGGGCCGGGCCAGCCTACCCACAAAACTGAAATCATACCAAACTTTCTCTTGTACATATGTTAGACTAGCTATGTGGAAACCTGCATAGATTAGGCGTCGGTGCACCGATTGCAGCGATATTTGCACACGTCATAGCCCTATATGTGTTGTAGCTTGTGCCAAAATTTCTCGGAGATCGTTCACGCGTAGCGCCTACGCGGTCACGCCGAAAGAGGCAAGTATTGAAATCATCCATTCAGTACGTACAGCTGTTTAGAAGCTCGCGTAGGTCAGGCATGGCGGCACCGGTTGCAGCGATATTTGCACACAGCACAGCCAAATATGTAGCATTGCTTGTGTTACTAGATTAACGCTGAAGGGGACCTTCAGGGTGGCACTCCGCTTGTTTCGAAGCAAAGCAGACTGTTCGCGTCTCACTACTCGGTAATAATCATTCACGGAAACGCCAGACTCGTGTTCAGTGTCGCCGACAATGTTCGAACTAGTTTGGACGTGTTTGAACGTGTTCGGACAAGTTTGAACATGTTTGGACATATTTGTACAAGTTTAAACATGTTCGGTCAAGTTTGGGCTTGCTTGGGGCGTGTTCTGACGCCCAAAGCAGGCTAAATGAAACTCAAAACGCAAAACAGACGCCGGATTCGTGTTCTGCGGTGGCAGAAAGCCCAGAAACAACTGTCAACTCAATTTTGAAAATTCGACCCCGGGATCCAATTTTTGGAAGGCCGGGCGCCGAAATCGGGGTAAAGACGTCCAAAATCGCAAAACAAACACCGGATTCGTGTTCAGCGTCGTCGAAAACCCCCGAAACAAGTGAAAGCTCAATTTCGAAAATTTGACCCCGGGATTCAAAAAATCGACGCGGCCGGGGTACGGTACCTCAAAATGGTCAAGACACTTCGCAGTGACCAACTTTTGTCGTAGAACACGTTGCGATTATCAATTTACCGCTAAAGGCACGCTTTCCAAGCCAAAACTCCACCCAAAGTCGAAATTCGGAATATTCCGCTCGAGACCCGCCAGTTTTGTGACCGCGTAGCTCACGGACGGCGGGAGCGAACTCGGCGGTTTTGGTCTCAAACGAAAGGTCATACAATTGCCCTTGCCGGATCGAAGAGTTTGCGAGAATCCGCCGTCGGAAACTCGAGTTACGATTTTTTGAAGGCCGGAAAAAAATTTAAAATTTTGAATTTCCTACCGTACTCCCGCGTCTGACCACCTAGGGAGCCCGTTCCGGCGATCCCACCTAGAGGATCCAAAGGCCTACAACATATCCAAAAATCATCAAAATCGACCCACTTTTGCGAAAGTTATGGGCTATTGTTTTTTTTTTACTTAGTAAAAATTTGAATTTTTGAATTTTCGCAAAATTCTTCCACTACCGGAACTTTCTAGTTTCTTGTCCACGCAGCGCGTCGACTCAACCTATCTAACGCAAAAAACCGCTTGGCGATCCGATTTGTGTAGCGCGAGAAAGCTTGGTAAGATGATTCTGTTCAATCCGACGCCCCCTATAGCACTCCTGCTTTTGCAAAGCGGAGTGCCAAAAAGCTCGCAGAGATCGTACGTGCCGTGCACCCATGCGACCATGCCAGAGGAGGCGAACTTTTGCCGCTCATGTTTTCCTATGGCGTCGGAAAAGTACACCTTGGTTGACCTGGAAGTGTAGGCGCTGTGCTTCTCTGATTTGGCTGAAATTTTGACACAACCTAGAGAACATGATGGCCTTTGCACAACCCAATTTTTATTGCGATCGGCCCGCAGTTGCTTGAGTTATCCAGATTCCTGCGGCGGAAAAAAAATTCCGACAGGCCGGGCGGGCAGATCATGGGTTTTAAAACGGGCTGGGACGGGCCGGGCCTGGCGAAAAAAATTCTGGGCCAGGCTTGGTGGGCCGCGGGACCCAGACGGGCCAGGCTGGGCCAAAAACTGCTGGCCCGTTGGAACCTCTAGTACATGAGCTGCATGCCAAGGCAGGCTGGTCCATTGAGTATGGGCCCATATGGTAGGGTGGCTCATGACCAGTTTGGGGGGGGGGGGGTGGAATGAACTGGGTGAGACCAACTTGGCAAGAGGCATGTGCTAAGTACTAGCAAATGAAAGAAATGTACTACGATGGATGACCGGGCCAATATACCAGTCCTTACTACTCACACCACATAGTTCTAGAACTAGTAGGGAAGGAAAGCACTGTTGAATTTCCAATAGAGAACTGACACTACTAGGTGAATTGATGCTTGTCACCTGACCTCAACCAGGTGGTCCTGGCCCATGTATCATGTAGGGAAATTGCATGCCATGATTCAGCAATAAGTTGAATGCACACAGCTTCAGCCAGTGCACCACAAAGGTTCATTGGAGGACCATAGAAGCCATCCTTGTCAGTTAGGAAAGAACAGTCCCATGTGTGCTAGCACCCATAATAATGCATCATTGTTTGTTTACCTAAGTGATGGTGCATCATCATTGCATAGTGACAAGTGACGACACATCATCCTTTGCTCTCTGGAAGTGACGACGCGTCGTCAGTGTGCAGTGACGTGACGACGCATCGTCGCATGAGGCCAACAGGAGACGACTCGTCATTATTGTGCAATAACAAGCGACGACGCGTCGTTAGGAGTGGGCACAAGTGACCACGCGTCGTCACTCTGCGGGCAACTAATTCGCGATAGCCGACGCGGTACCATAGTGCACGGGCAAATTCAAATTTTTAGCGCCACCTTTTGGTGGATCTTCACTGAGGGTGTTGCAGACCGCGTTAAAACGATATTGGTGACTTATCCATTGTGCTGCGCACCACTGAACTGAACAAATTGTGCTGACTGAACAAAATAGTGTAGAAATTAGAGAGAGTATACTGAATAGGCGAAAAATACCACATTTCTAGTCAAGAAACAGAGTGTAAATACACTAACGAGGTACATATCACGGAATACACTAAGAATAACGAGGGATTTCGGAAGCGCAAGCGAAATATGCACCGACACACACAGCCGAAAGGAGCCAGCTCCCGGACCCCCTCGCGTGCCTTCAAATACGCCAAAGGATACATACAGGCACCGAGCTAATGGAACTAGTCAATTTTGACCCCCACCGCACCTAGCGTTATCAACCGGGGGCCGCTGAGCCTTGGTGGGTTCGTTCCAAAGGGGCGGCCGCGTACCCAGCCTCCGCGCTTACTTAGACTTTGCAGACTGGTCGCACCGTATTCGCCCCACAATAGCGCAAATTTTCACCTAATCACACGAAGCGCCCCTAATCACAACAGGAAATAGCAGAGACGTCACTATCACCCACAGAAGAATGCTGCCGGGAATCGATAGTGAATCGCTCCATCCTCGGCAGTTGGATCTTGTGCCGGTGACGGGCCATATAGCGAAGCGAAATTGTGAAAAAGTTGTGAAAATATTCCACAATTGCAGAGTAACGTTCGCTGTTTCAGAAATAATCGTAAGTTGTCGAAAAACGCGACAAAATGGCGCCGGCGAATAGCACAGTCGAACAGCAAACTGCGATTACGGTGGCGCGAAGCAAACGGTGAACTGCGATTACGGTAGCGCGAATTAGGCGCACTTCAAAGACGAAAGATTCAAACAGGAGAAGTAAAACGGCGGGAAGAAACTACGCAAATATCCGCGCACCAATGCGGTCGAAGTCCTTTCTAGCGCTGCAATAAAATTTTGTCATAATGCAGGGATTTTGATTGGCAAAACTAAGAAATTTAGAATTAATTAAATGTCACATCGATTTAGTCGGCCACTTTAGTACAGAAGCCTTAGAGTATACGTCAGTTCCAATTGCGCGACTACTTATTATACTTGCTTGCTAAGCTGGGCGTTCACAGCTCTAAGGTGATGTGTCTGTTAGGTACAGATATTCGCGAATGTGTAAAAGCTATGAATATCGATCGGCCAGGGTCTGAAATACATGTATCAGCGTCAAAAGATGGGAGTTTTCCGTGACGCTCTCTGTGCATGTTACACTGAGAGTCTAATCGTACTCACGAAGAATTAAGGTATTGTCAGAGTTGCCAATAATTAATGGGGACAATTATTTGCAGCTTTTAATTTGTAACAACAGCTTTTCATTTAGAAGAATGCGCTTTTAACTGTCACCGCTTTTCATTCTGAACAAAGCGCTTTTCATTTAGAACATTGCGCTTTTCGTTTGGAACAATGCGCTTTTAAGAACGCATATATAGGAGCAGCTTTTCATTTTGAACAAAGCGCTTTTCGTTTGGAACAATGCGCTTTTCATTTTGAACAATGCGCTTTTAATTCTTCTGCTGTGAGACAAAGGGCAAAAGCCCAGAAAAATGCCCGAATGAGCATTTACAATTCATTTAAATTACAATCTTTTGTAAATTACGTTTTAAATTCAGTTATATTTCTTTCGGACACAGAATATTCCTATGAATTCAGGCTATGCTTAGGCTCGCCCTGCGCCCACAGTGCACAAGAGTCAGTCGGCGTCGCAGTCTGGCGGGTCGAAGCTTAGGCTTAACGCGACCGGTGACCGACTTCAGGGCGCGCGGAGCGCGCCCTGAAGTTGGTGGTCGCGCTAAGCCTCAGCTGAGACCCGCCAGGCGCGACGCCGGCCGAGTTTTAGTGCAAACGGTAGGTGGAGTGCTCACTCCCCCATATACTTAGCCTCCTGCTTAGGCCGGCTGTGCCCCTTCCCTGCTAGCGCTCGCAACAACTTGCACTTTGAAGCCTACTAGCCTATGGCCACGCCGACAAACTTTCCCTAGCAAATTGGTGTGGTTCGCGTCGACGTCACGTTGCGACAATGCCGTGCGCGACGTAGCAGGGCGTTAAAAGCGGTTTGTTCAAATTAAAAGCGGTTTGTTCAGTTTAAAAGCGGTTTGTTCAATTTTAAAAGCGGCTTGTTCAATTTAAAAGCGTTTGTGCAATTTTCGGTCCAGCTGCTGTCAAAAGCGGCATGTTCAAGTTAAAAGCGCATTGTTCATTTTTACAAGTGATACGTGACACTCCTTGAGTGTCAGATAGGCACTCCGCGTGATTGTTTAGCAGACGGGGGCACAGAAACTCCAACAAGTGTTGCATTCCCGTTGAATTTGTTTGTTCCCAATTGTTTCAGTGTAGAACTAGGGTAGACGGCGTAGGCCTAAGCAGATGCCATACACTTAGAGGCCGATGTGGCGCAAGTGACGCGTTGGAGCAGGCTGTACTAACGACGATGAGCGCAGGCTGTACTGACCGCTGTCTATAGCCACTCACAATGTAGAATGCCAGCAGCGGCGCCCCAATTGTAGAGGCGCGCCTTATCTATGCTACACAGCGGGGGATCCCCCGCTGGGGTGGACGGCGTCGGTGGCAGTAGTGCTACAGTACGATGCTCCTATGACTCGGTTCGATTGCGCGTGCGTAGACGCCTTTCTCAGCGCGTCTTATATGGACGGCGTACTGTAGGTGCAGCAAAATCAATGGCAGACGGTATTTTCGGAATTTCGCGAAATCTTACAGAGCTTGAGTATTCGGCCAAAATCAGGCTAAATACACCGCAAATCGCCAGACAAACGACGGATTCGCGTTCTGCGGCGTCAGAAAGCCCAGACATAACTGTCAACGCAATTTTGAAATCTCGACTCCAGGCGCAATTGTGGCCGGTCCGGCGCCGAAATCTGCTTCTTTCCCTCGGCACAGTTCCACCTCCAGAAACCAAACTCCAAGAGGCGTTCCGTCGCTCGCGGTAATCGGCCTAAATGCAACACAAATCGCTAAACAAACGCCGGGTTCGCGTTCGGCGGCGTCAGAACGCCAAGAAACAACCATCAACGCAATTTTGAAAATTCGACTCCGGGAACCCAATTTTTGGCCGGCCGGGCCCAGAAATAGGGCTAAAGGCGTCCCAAATCGCAAAACAAACACCGGATTCGTGTTCAGCGTCGTCGGAAACCCTCGAAACAAGTGAAAACTCAATTTCGAAAATTTAACCCCGGGATTCAAAAATTCGGCGCGACCGGGATACGGTACCTAAAAATGGTCAAGACACTTCGTCTAGACTAACTTTTGACGCTGAACACGTTGCAATGATCAATTTGCCGCTAAAGGCACGCTTTCCAGCCCAAAAATCCACTCAAAGTCGAAAATCCGAATTTTCCACTCGGGACCCGGGACTTTTGCCACCGCGGATCTCCCGAACGGCAAGACCGATCTCGGCGATTTTGGTGCCAAACGAAAGGTCATACAATTGTCTAGGCCGGATCGAAGAGTTTGCGAGAATCCACCGTCGCAAATTCGAGTTATGATTTTTTAAAGGACGAAAAAAAATTTTGAAATTAAATTTTTATACCGTACTCCCGCGTCGGACCACCTAGGGAGCCCGTTCCAGTCTGGTTCTGAAGAGCATCAACGGGGCTACAACATATCCAAAAATCACCAAATTCGATCCACTTTTGCGAAAGTTATGGCGTGAATATTTTTTTTTACTTAGCAAAAATTTGAATTTTTGAATTTTCGCAAAATTCTTCCACCACCGAAATTTTTTCACCCCCCGAGCACGCTGCGCGTCGTCATAAGCTATCTTTTAAAAAAAAATTTGGCTCCCTAGGTGCTTCGTAGCGAGCGCCAGGCCTGTTGGTGTTAACTGTGGGCTTTACCGCTCCTATAGCACTCCTTCGCTTTTCAAGCGGCGGAGTGCCAAAAAGCGCATTGTTCATTTTTAAAAGCGCGTTGTCATTTTTCCGGAGGCTATAAAGAAAAGCGGTATGTTCATTTTTAAAAGCGCAATGTATATTTTCTAAGCGCTCGTGAATTAAATTAAAAGCGCCCTAAAATACCAGCCATAATTAATCGCCTGGCGTGTAACGACGATGGCAGGTGACTGAACTCACACCAAATGATATCAAAGACAGAGATGTAAATCTGGCAGAACACTGCTACAGGATGGTCGCACAGTTCGCAGTGCGGCGCACGCACCGGCTGTTATGAAAGCCCAGCGCCCTTCGTCATTCTTCAAGTCTCGGAAATTGCCAGCCCTTTCGTACACCAAGTAGGTGCGTAACAAGCTGTGTGTGTAAAAAGTTCAACCCATACTTTGTGTCTGTCATATTTTGGTGAGCAGTATAGCGAACTTTGTACACATCGTTAGCCGCATATGGAGAAGGTGTCTTGAGAATGTGTACTTTGATGCCAAGTGCAGCTATCACCACGATACGGTTGTCTGTACAGCTGATCTGAAGCTCAGTGATTTGTATCAAAGTTTTTCAGTCTTGAAATATTGCAATTTGGAGATATTTACAATTAAAATATTAAAATGTCAAAAATCGACTTTTTCGTCTGATGCGCTAGCCGCGAAATTTCTTCAGAAATGGAAGGAGCATGGAAAAGCGGATAATTGGGATTACAAAAGAAATTTTTTGCAAATGTGGAATTTAGTAGAAATACGCGATTATTTGTCAAAATTGCATAAATTGACTAAAGTACGACGTCATTTATTGACGAATGTGAATGAAGAAATGGAAAGGTCGTATGCCAAAAAGATTTGTGACATAGTTTTGCCAGTTTTTAAAAATTGCAGGATCAAGATATTTTCAATACAAAATATGGAAATGTCAAAAATCGGCTTTTTTTCACCTGATCATATAGCGGCAAAATTTTTCAAAATGGAAAGAGTATAGACTGCCGATAATTTGTAACGCAAGAGAATTTTTTTTGCAAATCTGGAATTTGAGTGGAAATACATAATTATTTTCAAAATTCCATAAATCAACAAAAAAAGCATTGTTTTTTTTGACGAATTTGAACGCAGAAATGGTAAGGCCGTATGCCAAAAAAAATTTGTGACATAGTATTACAGTTTTGAATAAAATCCATTTTCGAGTATGCTTAGAGTTAAAATTTTAAATAAATGTCAAAATCGAGATTTTCGTCTGATGGCCAGAACAGCTGCTTATTGATGAATGTGCACTCGAAACAGAAATGCGTACGCTAACACAGGAATTCGCTAGCAGCACCAAACTTTCGGCAAGTTTTTTTATTTCGGTGTGACGTTTCACGCGGGTAGCAATACGTTGCGTCTCTTCGTTCAGTTACGTCTCGTCGAGTAGGCTCGCTGCAACGCTTCACTTGCGCAGCGGATGCTCACAAACTCATTGCGCTACTTCGAGTTCGCACTCGGCGCTTGGCGGCTTCCGCGAGACGAGCGAACTGGCGCCGCCGCCGTCGTCTCGGTCAAGAGGCAGCCTGCGCATCTCGAAAGTCTGCGAAGGGGAAAGCGTGCGCGTTCGAATTCTCATACCCCTCCTGCGCGGAAAGCGGCAACGCACACATTCGCTGCTCATACAGCGCCCACCCAAAGTTGGGTTCGCCGGGGCTGGACCCGAACCCCCTTCAGCGAGTCGGTGCAGCGGCGTCAGGCCGGCGGCGGCGGCGGCGGCGAACACTTTCCGCGCCGCCCTTGACGGCTGTTAGTTTATTGCGCAACTGGGAGTACGAGGGATGAGTGCTCGGCGCTTGGCGGGCTCGCGGGGAGACGAGCTGCCGCCATCAACGGGTCGAGCCGACGCATCTAGAAAGTGTGCGAAGGGGGAAGGCGCGCGCGCCCCCGCCCTCGGGCTCTCGGGGCTCCGCCCGCAGAGAGGGGAGGGGAGGGGAAGGCGCATTCGGCAGCGCTCTGCGCTGGCCGATCCGCCGCGCCCCTCGCCGTTCCAGTACCTCCTTCCCCCTCCCTTTCCTTCGTGCCTCGTTTAGGATAGCGAGTCGGTGGAGCGACTTCTCGAGAGCGCCTTCAAGTCGGCCGCCAAACGGAAGGCGGCCATCGAGCTTTGGCGGCCGATCGACGGCCTGGCACAGGTGGCCAACCGACGGGTCGGATCTACGTGGGACTTTAGGGTGTGTGAGCGCGCGGCGCTGCTGTCTTGCCAAATTTCAAAAGGTTGCGTTTCGGGCTCGAACGTAACAACCACTTTCCAGTCGGTACTATCCAGCGCGCGCCCCGCCAATTCGACAGCGCGAAACTACTGGTTGGTTGGTGTAGGCGGGTTGGCGTGAGCGCGCGCGCGGCAAAACGCACGCATTTCTTGCCAGCGAATCACGCTGCGCGCCGCGGCGAGTATCTGAGAGGCGCCGCCAGATCCAGCTGCTCGACGAAATCGATTCGCACAGCGAAGCGCCGCCAACAGGAAAGCGGCGCGGCGCCCGAAGGAGACGGCGCCCTCCCTCCGCAAATCACGGCGACGCCACAGCAGACCGCCGCTCCGTCTTCAGGCCGGCGGAAGCGCCGGAAAACGAGCGCCGCCCTGTACGATACGAGCCGATCGAGTGCCTTCTCGAGAGTGCCTTTGAGTCGGCCAACGGAAGGCAGCCATCGAGGCTTGAGCCGCTAGATCGACGGCCAGGCGCAGGTGGCCGACGACGGCTCGGATCTACATGGGACTTAGGGGGGTGTGAGCACGGCGCTGCTGTCTTGCCAGAGTTCGAAAGGTTGTGTTTCAGGGCTCAAACATGACGACCGCAATCCAGTCGGTACTATCCAGCGCGCGCCCCCCGCCAACTCGACAGCCAGCGCGCGCCCCCCCGCCAATTCGACAGCGCGAAACTACTGGTTGGTTGGTGCAGCCGGTCAGCGTGGCGCGCGCTCGGGGGCAAAACGCACGCGTTCCTTTGCAGCGAATCATGCTGCGCGCCGGCGGCGAGCGAGAGTCTGAGAGGCGCCGCCAGATCCAGCTGCTCGACGAAATGATTCGCACAGCAAAGCGCCGCAAGCGGGAAAGCGGCGCGGCGCCAAAGTGGTCGAAGGAGACAGGCGCCGTGCCCTCCACAAATCACGGCGACGCCACGGCGGACCGCCTTCCCGTCAGGCCGGCGGAAGCACCGGAAAGACGACGCCCTCCTGTACGATACGAGACGATCGAGCGACCGTTTCATTCGGCCACTTGATCGCTGAGGCCGTCGTTGTAATTTCGTTGAACAGCTGTTGATGAAGCTTCCGTCTCTCTACTGCCGGCCGGCGCACGCATGCAATTTCGACTGGCTGCGAACTGACGGGAGAGCGTCTGAGCTAGGTACGGATGAGCCGCTCGTCAGCCCACATCGCGCGTATGCAAATTCGTCTGACTTGGTTCCTGCAGATTCGACACAGCAGCAGGCACGTGACTTGGGCGCCTTTCCCTCAACAAACGGACTGCGAACTGGCGGGAGAGCGCGCAACCCGCCGTCTGAGCTAGGTACATACGGATGGGTCGCTGGTCAGCCCACATCGCGCGTATGGGAATAAGACTGCACTAGGTTCCGGCCGACTGGACCCAGCAGCACGCAGCGTGTAGAACTCGGTCACCTTTCCCGCAGTTTGCGGATTGCTCAACCGACGCTCCCTGCGGGGCTGAGCAACAGATGCAGTTCACCGTTTGAGCCAGCTAAGGTAACGTGAGCCATTTGGGCGCGCGTACGATTTCTACAAAGCCCTGCCAGG
>JASAMZ010005421.1:0-30088 GCA_030248115.1 Linhomoeus sp. GSCO2_2 | reverse complement strand
AAGGCGATCCCACAGATCAGAGGCGAGTAGGCTATGGTAAACATCGCAAAACTGATCAAGATTTTTACTTGTGAAAAGTGCCTTCTCCCCTCCGTTGGCAGCTCATGACCAGTAGGCTTGAAGGCCAGAGTCAGGCCTGTGGCCAAAACTGCCAGCGTGGTTTCCGCATATAGGGCGCTTGAGACCGCCGCTGCAACGACATAACAAGGCCTGAGCCGTTCAAGACAGTTGGCGTCGTTGTTACAGAACTTCGTGACGACAACGCCACCTGCCGCGGCAATTGGCAGGATGATAGCCATGACTGAAGCTGCCATGACCCCTGCCACGCAGATGCGACATTTCCTCGCACTAACATGGGAGCGGTACAACAGAGGTCTAGCAACGGCCATCGTTCTCAGCCAGGCCATGGCGGAACACACTGTCAGGGAAGCGGTGAAGCCCAAGTAGGCACTGAAGTCGGCCATACTGTACGCCATAAACATGACGCGTCAAATCGTTGCACTTGGTAACACCGTCGTACTGTAAGTGGTAAAGTCGTTGGGACGTAAGTCCTAACCTCCCAAGGTCTTCGCCTTGACCTCCACGTCTTCCCAGTAGCCCGTGACGTTCCCTCCGGAGCCGCGAGTCTCGACCAAAAGATCAAACTTCACCACGCGATATCCAAAGATGTTCAAGTCTCCAAAGTCCGATTCGCTCTGTGGATTGGGTGCGTAGCCCTGAGTCTGAATTATGGTAACGCCAAGAAGGCATGGAGTGAGAGGAGTGCGAGTCATGGGTAGCATATACTGCAAATCTAGTTGGAATAAGCCGTCTAACTAAATTACACACAGATTGAGATTAAATTGAAAAACTACACTTCTAATTATGTTGAGTGGGCGATCAAACGGCAGTCGTCGTTGTCATGTCGACACGCGCGTCAGACCCGCGTACAAAATTTACGACTAGGTTAAATCGGAAGGACTAGCCGTTCCTTCCTGTTGCAGAAGAATTTGTGTGATCTGAATAGCACGGAATGTAGTCGTAAATGGCCGTAATGTCCTGTTGCATAGTCTGTCCTGTTGAAGGTCTGTCCGTTGGAAGGTCTGTCCTGTTGTGAGCCAACGGCGGTGGTCGCCTCGTGCGCGCGCCGCAACGTCCGTCCTGCTCATTGTCAAGGTCTGACCTGTTGCAAGGCCTGTCCTGTTGCAAGGTCTCTCCTGTTGCAAGGTCTCTCCTGTTGCAAGATCTGTCCTGTTGCAAGGCCTGTCGTGTTGCAAGGTTTGTCCTGTTGCAAGGTCTCTCCTGTTGCAAGATCTGTCGTGTTGCAAGGTCTGTCCTGTTGCCTGTTACAAAATCTGTCCTGTTGCAAGATCTGTCCTGTGGAAAGATGTGTCCTGTTGCAAGATTTGTCCTGTTGCAAAATCTGTCCTGTTGCAGAAGGTCTGTCCTGTTGCAATATCTGTCCTGTTGCAAGATTTGTCCTGTTGCAAAATCTGTCCTGTTGCAAGATTTGTCCTGTTGCAAGATTTGTCCTGTTGCAAAATCTGTCCTGTTGCAAGATTTGTCCTGTTGCAGAATCTGTCCTGTTGCAAAATCTGTCCTGTTGCAAGATTTGTCCTGTTGCAAGATTTGTCCTGTTGCAAAATCTGTCCTGTTGCAAGGTCTGTCCTGTTGCAAGATTTGTCCTGTTGCAAGATCTGTCCTGTTGCAAGATATGTCCTGTTGCAAGATCTGTGTTGTTGTAAGATCTGTCCTGTTGCAAGATCTGTCCTGTTGCAAAATTTGTCCTGTTGCGAAATCTGTCCTGTTGCAAAATCTGTCCTGTTGCAAGATCTGTCCTGTTGCAAGGTTTGTCCTGTTGCAAAATCAGTCCTGTTGCAAGATTTGTCCTGTTGCAAGATCTGGCCTGTTGCAAGGTCTGTCCTGTTGCTCCTGTTGCAAAATCTGTCCTGTTGCGGAAGGTCTGTCCTGTTGCGAGCCAATGGCACTGGTCGCCTCGCACGACCATCCTGTTGCAACGTCTGTACTGTTGCAACATTTGTCCTGTTGCAGAAAGTCTGTCCTGTTGCACGCCGACAGCGCTGACTGCCTCGCGAACGCGCCGTACAAAGCGTCGTGCAAAACAAAATGATAGAGAGCGGGCAGATTTTCCTGTTGCAAAATCTGTCCTGTTGCAAGATTTGTAGGTACTGTTGCAAAATCAGGCCTGTTGCGAGCCAATGGCACGCACTGGTCGCCTCGCGCGACCATCCTGTTGCAACGTCTGTACTGTTGCAAGATTTGTACTGTTGCAGAAAGTCTCTCCTGTTGCAAGCCAACGGCGCGGACTGCCTCGCGAACGCGCCGTACAAAGCGCCGCGCAAAACAAATGGTAGAGAGCCGCCAGATCCAATGCGAGCTAAGGGGAGCGACCCTGATTGAGCGGCGACGGTGCCGTGCCGTACTGTTCAGGCGATGCCTGCGTTGAAGGCAGGCAGCAACAGGCGGCGCTGGCCGTGCAGCGATTGATTGCCGCCGCTGGCGTCCCGCTGGCGTCTAGGCGCGCGCGTGCTGAAGCGTCGCGTGGCGAAGTGCTAGCGAGGCAAGCGCATGCTGAAGCGTCGCGTGGCGAAGTGCTAGGGAGGCAAACCTCGACAGACAGACAGACAGACGGACACTACACCTAGCTAGCATAGTAATGTAGATGCAAGATTTGTGGGTACTGTTGCAAAATCAGGCCTGTTGCGAGCCAATGGCACGCACTGGTCGCCTCGCGCGACCATCCTGTTGCAACGTCTGTACTGTTGCAAGATTTGTACTGTTGCAGAAAGTCTCTCCTGTTGCAAGCCAACGGCGCGGACTGCCTCGCGAAGGCGCCGTACAAAGCGCCGCGCAAAACAAATGGTAGAGAGCCGTCAGATCCAATGCGAGCTAAGGGGAGCGACCCTGATTGAGCGGCGACGGTGCCTTGCCGTACTGTTCAGGCGATGCCTGCGTTGAAGGCAGGCAGCAACAGGCGGCGCTGGCCGTGCAGCGATTGATTGCCGCCGCTGGCGTCCCGCTGGCGTCTAGGCGCGCGCGTGCTGAAGCGTCGCGTGGCGAAGTGCTAGCGAGGCAAGCGCATGCTGAAGCGTCGCGTGGCGAAGTGCTAGGGAGGCAAACCTCGACAGACAGACAGACAGACGGACACTACACCTAGCTAGCATAGTAATGTAGACTAGAGCCTTTAGCCCATAGGAGGATCTCCATGGTCAATAGCGTATGGGTAATCTGCAGAGCATGAAGGAGATAACGCAATCATCGAATTCAGTGCACTGCAGGACACTACAGTTAGATCTCAGGTCGTTAGACCCTGTGCCATTGTCAGTGCCTATGTTTAGGATCTTGCCAGCTCCCGTGCCTGTAAATACACAATAGATGCTTGGGTTTAGCCCGTAGTCACTTGGGTTTTGCCCGTAGAACACTTCAGATAGATCTAAAGACATTTGACATTGTGCCCCTGCCAGTGCCTACATTTAGGCGCATGACAGCTCCCGTGCCTGTATATACACAATAGACACTTGGGTTTAGCCCATAGATGTTTGGGTTTAGCCCGTAGGAGATTTCAGGTAGATCTAAAGACATTTGACACTGTGCCCCTGCCAGTGCCTGCATTTATGCTTGCACCAGCTCCCGTGCCTGTAAATACACAATAGACGCTTGGGTTTAGCCCATAGACATTTGGGTTTAGCCCGTAGGAGATTTCAGATAGATCTAAAGACATTTGACACTGTGCCCCTGCCAGTGCCTGCATTTATTCTCGCATAAGCTCCCGTGTCTGTAAATACACAATAGATAGTTGGGTTTAGCCCGTAGACATTTGGGTTTAGCCCGTAGAAGATTTCAGATAGATCTAAAGACATTATTTGACACTGTGCCCCTGCCAGTGCCTGCATTTATTCTCGCACCAGCTCCCGTGCCTGTAAATACACAATAGATAGTTGGGTTTAGCCCGTTGACATTTGGTTTTACCCCGTAGAAGATTTCATATAGATCTAAAGACATTTGACATAAATCCAAAGCAGTTTGATGCTGTGCCCCTGCCAGTGCATGCAGTGCCTGCAAATACACTTTGGAGTCTCACAACGACAACTCTGTCATGAATGGTGACACTGTAAAACACTTTTGTCGCGAAATCAAACGCCAATTATGTACATCGTGTGGTACCTTCTGTGGTTAGAATGTACTGGTGCAGTCGATATTTTCGAATTAATGTGGAATTTAGTCATTGGTCAAAGTTCTAAAAGCAAAGATGCAAAACCGTGTGTTCTGACGGTCAGTTTAAGCTATAGATCATCGCGATCCGTCAACTGTAGCGAGAGCTACAGCGCTCACAGACAAACACACAAACAAACAAACAAACACACGGACAGACTCTAGGCGCCTTAGTATATAGGAGGACTAGTGACTTTAGCCCATAGGTGATACTGTATATCTATAGCTGAACACCTATGGAAACAGAGCCATTTGCATCGACCCATGGAAATCAGCCACTGCTCACAACATGTATTGGCCTATGGTTCACGGCCAATGTTCACAACAGCCCATGGGAGATTCTGATAGATCTAAAGTCATTTGACACTGCGCCTCTATCAGTGCCTGCTTTTAGGGTTACACCAGCTCCCAAGCCTCAGAATACACTGAGGCTAACACATGGAGGCTTGCATTTAGCCCATAGGAGATTTCAGATAGATCTAATGTCTTCTGACACTGTGCCCCTGCCAGTGCCTGCATTTACCAATGCGCCCACTCCCGAGCCTTTGATTACACTCAACTCTGAACGTGGGTGTTTGTGTTTAGCCCATAGGAGGTTTCAGATACATCAAATGTCTCTTGACACTGCGCCCTTGCCAGTGCCTGCATTTACCTTCGAACCTGTTCCCGTGCCTCTGAATACATGCCGGGGTCTCGCAGCGGCAACTCTGTAGTGAATGGTAACACAACTGGTGCGAAATGTGCATGAAAGCAACCATCAGCCACTCCTTAGTGGTCAGAATGTACTGCGCAGCCGATATTTTCATGATTTTTGTGGAATTTAATAATTTGCAAAAGTTTTAAAACAGGAGGGGACAAATCGCAGTCAATGACGGTTCTTTTGATCCATTGATCTCCAGGATCCATCAACTGTGTCGCGAGAAAATGGCCGGACAGACAAACAAACAAACAAACAAACAAACAAACAAACAAACAAACAGACAGACTCTATGCCGCTTAGTATATAGGACTAGAGCCTTTAGCCCGTAGGAGATACTCAATAATCTGAAGCCCGTTCGAATTATGCAGCTCATGGTATTGACCCATGGCGCCCAGCCACTGCTCACAAGTGCTCATAGTAACGTCAGATAGATTCAAAAGTCATTTGACACTGTGCCCCTGGCAGTGCCTGCATTTACCATTGAACCTGCTCCTGTGCCTCTGAATACACTGAATCTAACACATTGATGATTGCGTTTAGCCCTTAGGAGATTTCAGATAGATCTATAGTCATTTGAGATAGTGCCCCTGCCAGTGCCTACATTTACCATCGCACCTGCTCCCGTGCCTCTGAATGCACCTCAGAGTCTCACAGCGACAGCTCTGTAGTGAATGGTGACGCATTAGCGCAAAATTTGCACAAAAGAGGCCTGCAGTCACTTCTGAGTGCTCAAAATGTACTGCGCAGTCGATATTTTCGCGATTTTCATGGAATTTAGACATCGGCCAAAGTCCACAATAGGACGTTTTCTATTCCAGGCGATGCTGATTCTTTTGATGTATAGACCATCGCGATCCGTCAACGCTGTCAAGAGTTATCGTGGTAACAAACAAACAAACAGACACACTCTATGGCGCTTAGTATATAGGACTAGAGCCTTTAGCCCGTAGGAGAATCTCTATGGTCAATAGCCCATGGGTGGCATTACAGTTGGATCTCAAGTCATTTGTTGCTGTGCCCCTGCCAGTGCCTGCTTTTAGGATCGCACCAGCTCCCATGCCTGTAAATACACAATAGACACTTGGCTTTAGCCTGTAGTCACTTGGATGTACCCCATAGGACATTTCAGATAGGTCTCAAGCCATCCACCCCTGTGCCCCTGCCAGTGCCTACGTTTAGGATCGCACCATCTCTCGCACATGCAAATTCACAATTGACACTTGGGTTTAGCCCATAAACAATTGGGTTTAGCCCGTAGGACATTTCAAATAGATCTCAAGTCATTCAACCCTGTGCCCCTGCCAGTGCCGACATTTAGCCTTGCGCAAGCTCCCGTGCCTGTAAATACACAATAGACTCTTGGGTTTAGCCCGTAGACATTTGGGGTTTGCCCATAGGAGATTTTAGATAGATCTAAAGACATTTGTCATAGATCCAGAATAGTTTGATGCTGTGCCCCTGCCAGTGCATGCAGTGCCTGCAAATACACTTTGGCGTCTCACAACGACAACTCTATATTGAATGGTGACACTGTAAAGTGCTTTTGGCGCAAAATCAAACGTCAATCACAGCGTATGGTGTCTTCTGTGCTCAGAATGTACTGGTGCAGTTGATATATGCAAAATATTGTGGAATTTAGTCATTGGTCAAAGTTCTAAAATAGGAGGTGCAAAACTACAGTGCATGGTGGTCAGTTTAAGTTATAGACCATCGCGAACGGACAACTGTGTCTAGAGTTATGGCGCTCACAGACAAACACCCGGACAAACGGACAGACTTAGGCGCCATAGTATATAGGAGGATTATGGCAAGGGAAACGTCAATCAGTTTTCGCCGCCCATAGACGCTCGAAAGCGCTGAGGCGTTGAGCCACGGGTGCATGAACAGAGCACCCACCAAGGTCGCATTGGTTTGCGCTGAAATATTGTCAAAGCGACACGAGTGAACCAAGACAATGTCTTTACTTGGATGTATCGGGCGCCGCCAAGGTGATTGCCAACATGGGCAGCTGGAGAGCCAATGCAAATCGCATCTGAATCGATTGTAGTAATCCACACTGCGAAGGTGTGCCGTTGGAATTCTTAGTTACGAATTTGAGGAAGGTGGCCGTGTCGGCACGGTTTCGGGCCCTCAACGGACCCTTCGTCAGGGGATAACAGACAACTGACGTTGCAAGATGTCACTGCAACCTACGCGGCCTTAATCTGTAGCATCACAGGTACACAGCGGGTTGAGCGTGGACGTTGTCACGCAGTATGTATGTACATGAATACGAATCATTTACGTCTCAATCAGTTGAGGATGAGGAACACTTGAGAAATCCTGACAACTCCTCAGCTATGTAGCTTCGTTTGCTTGCGAAGTTTTGAACTTTCGAAGCGCAAGCTTCGAGAGAGGATATCACAAGCCGGAATAGAGTCACAAAGCCTAGGGAATACACACGAAGAAATGCCGGAAACCCATTTCTGGAACAAATGTAGAGACGGCGCACGCCTCGCGTGACAGCAGGTAGGTCTGCTGAATGGCTGCTCGGACTTCCTGTAATCGGTCAGTCGCTAACACACAGAGTACATCATACAATAGGGTGTCTCTAAAAGATCCATCCCACAGGCCCATCCCACAACTCGCCGGCTACTGGACCATTGAAACTCGGGTTTGAGAGCAAATCGTAGCAAGAGAAGCAGGCGAGATGAAGACTTCTGCCGTGCTGCCCCTGTTGGCGATATTAATGACTTGCTCTGCAACTGCTGACTTCAACAGCGTGGACTGGCAGAGGTAAAGGGTCTCAGTGGGAAACACTCTAGAGAGACTGTCAGAGGCACCCTGTTCTCCAATGCAGATTTCATTCAGGATTTATGACAACGCCAAGCTGGCTGTTAAAATGGGCAGCCGGCACAACGCACCAAAGTACCTCAACCGCACATTGGACGTGTTGACATGGTCATAGCCTCATTCTACGATAGACTGGATGTGTCAAACGTCAATTTGCTTGTGCAGTAACCACACTTCAGGTCGAGGGATTTCATCAGTTCCTTCAAATGCCTGATCCATTCTTGTGTGACCAACACCTCTGTTCATATGGGAAATTCAACTGCCTTGTGGGAAGAACTCAGGAATTGCGAGCGTCTCTGGTCACCACGTCAAGATGGCGTTGTCATGGACTACAAAAAAGTTCTGAGGCAAAGACCTGAAGACAAGCCACTGATTAAGTGGTGGCTTCATCGCTATTTGCATGCCTCCACTAACTACCACTGCTCTCTGGCGTTCAAACGGTGTTTTATTCTTCGAAAGCCACCCTCCCTTCTCTTGTCGAAACGACTCCACAGCTACTGGTGGGAGTCAAGAGCGATCTATGGAACTAGTGGGAAGTTGTCTTTCGAGTGGTATCTCATAGAAAAGTTCTGGCTGCCCAAGTTCGACGTCTGGGTGTCCAGTCCACTGGGAATGATGGGCGGCGCCCTCTCAGTGCTGATCATTCGCCACTGTCTGAAGCGCGAGTCAGTGAATAGGAACGTCATGGTGTTCCACCTGCTGGAGGCCACCACCGACCTCGTGAACAGCGCCCTGGGCCTGGTCGAGTCGACCAATCTGAAGGAGGCCCTAAGTGGGTCGCTGCACGGTTGCCCATTCTGGACGGGAGGCAGGATGGGCCTGAGTAGGCTCTACAAGATCTCCTTCGTCTATCCCTGCACCATTCTCAATCAGTTGACCATTCTGTTGTTGGCCAGGGAGCGCGCGTTGATGATGATGAATAGGGGAGGTCCTGGCTTATCTGGCACCAAAAGACCCATTGGCCTAATGATCGCGTGCTTTGCCGGCCTCATGGCCATCTACGCGACGTCGTTTCTGTTGAATTTCGTGTTAGCTGACCGTCTCAAACATCCCTGGTTCTTCAGCTACTCGCCCCATTACTTTCTGACGGCTATTCTGATCGCTCTTTTCGCGGGCCAAGTCTACTATTCTCGCATTATCCGCTCTCAGTACGCAGACTTTGCCAGTGGCAATGGTCTGGGGTTGAGCGATGAAGAGTTGCTCAAACGACGCGTCGCCCTCAATCGACACCTCGGCTTGCTCGTGGGTACTGTAGGGCTGAATCTGCTGTGTGTCAGCGTCTTCATAACATTCGGCTCAATGAATTTCCTCAACCAATTACTTGGGTTCATAGGCGCTCATTCCACCGAATTCAAGATGCCGCGGCAGTCATTTATGAGGTCCTTGGTGGGCAGGTGTATGACGCGATTGTTGTACTTGTCCAAGCCGTTGATCAATATCACCAGTGACCTTAACAGTTTCGTTGGGCTGCTTTGTCACGTGCTGTTCACTGAGCTGTTTTCGCGACTGTTGAAAGAGGGCCTATTGTCTCTGTGTTCTAGCGCGAACGTTGCCGTAAAGAGCGGCGTGTTGCGGATTGGAAAGTTCTGTTTCGGTTGGTAATGAGGACGTCTTGCCTGTGCTGGCACATTATTTCTCCGTGGCTCCATTGTGGACGTGTGGTGTGTGATTGTCCTTATTGGCGGAAGAGTACGTCTATCTACAGTTCCTCGTCTCATTGTGTCTGCTTCAGTGTGTATCAAGAAATGACGTTTTGCTGTAGTCACGCCGACCGCCAACGCTCAGAACAACGCGGTCGAGGAACACTCGAGAAGTTTAACAGTTCAAAACAGATTCGAACGCACCTGCGTACATACGCCGAGCTCTAGTAGAGTGTTGTCCGGCCGAGACCGAGTGCTACAGACGTTGATACAGAGTGAAATGTGAGTGTAAGCGTTCTGACAAGTAGCAAATTGAAAGTTGGAGTTCTGAGATCTGTGAGTTAGAGATTGGGGAGCGTTGCAGGTACGTCAGTACGTCAATTCTGCGGTTTTAGCCCATAGCGATCACGAATTCGGCATTCTATTCGCGATCTGCTTAGTTAGGAAGCGACGGTGGGGTCTTTGAGGGTATGGCTTCTCACCACTGTGGAACATACTGCGTCCAATGGACGGCTTGTATTTCGTGGCACATTGCAAATTTGTCTCAGTTGACATTCTACGCGCCAAGATTAGACCCTATGCCAGGACCAGGAAGCTTGTGTCATGACGCATCATGATGCACCAATAGGATTACTTGACTGAACAACCATTATGCGGCCGATTACAGTACGAAGCACAATAGAAAACCGTAATCTACAGTATCATCAGCATTCAGTGGGGAGAAGCAAGGTCGCTTAGACACAAGGCACAACCAACCACAGACAATAGCGTTGGGGGAAAGAATTATCGGGGGTGGCTGGTTGAAAGATAGATCTACAATACAGAAATAGGTGCAGTAATGCCACGCAATGGACAATTTGCAAACGTTCACGTGTCAAGAGCGAGGCTAAGTAGAGTCAACCCCCGTTCTACGCAACACCAGGAGTAACACAAAGTACAACTCTTACTCTAAGTGCGGACTTAAGCGTCGCCTATGCTGTCGCCACGCAATCCAGCGCGTTTCTTAGCCTCCAAATCCATGTAAAACTTGTAGAGATTGAAGCGCTGTCGAATTTGCCACACGTACTGTTCCTCTTCCAGTTCCAAAATGCGCAAAAAGTTGTTGAGTTCCGGAATTTCGAAGGCTTCCCACTGAAAATAGTGAAAATATATACAAAATGGTGATTTGTTGGAAATTTGTGGTGTACCATATGTAATCCAATGAGCCCCCTACCCAACGAGCAATATAATACAATCACGCCCCCCCCCCCCAAAGAGCGAAATTTGAATACTACGCCCTACAATAGTACCCCTTACCCTTTGTAAGCACAGTATGCCTTTAGCAATATCAAGAAAATTCAGTGCATGGAAGGTCTCTAATTTGTGCTAATTGAAACTTAGAATGCGGCAACCGGAAGAGGGGTACTATTTTAGAGTGAATCTAAAAATTACCCCCCCCCCCCTTGAGGGCTTATTAGAGTATTTACGGTAATTTCCTTACCAAAATGTCCCCAGTCTCGTTCTCCTGCAATACAAATTGACTATTAGAATCCGCTCCCCAGTCGAGACTCAGTCGCAAGGGGCACGCTTCGTCTGAGATGCGCCGCAGTTTGGCTGAAATAGTGACATATCTTAGATTCTGAGTAAATGATGCCGGAAATGCAGAATTAATGCCAAATTAATGCCGAAAACGAACCCAGAAATACTAAAAACGCATACCTGGGTTACGGTTACGGTAGGTAGTCGCGCAAAATTACCACAAACTCCACAAATTGCAACGGAAACTCGAAATTTGCAGTGATCGGTTACGGCAGCGTCCAAAATCAGCAAATTCCAACATCGAAACTCGTATTCCTCGCACATGCAAGGTTACTGTAGCGCGCAAAATTCAAATTCCGTTTAAAAAATCAACTCCAACCCACCCAAAAGCGTCTTTCTCTTTCCAGTGCTGCCATTAGAAGTGCCTTCCCCGTCCAAAACCTCCAATTTTCGCTCGTAGAGCGCGAATTTGCGCGGATTGTCAGCGACGCGAAATTTGCGCAATAGGCTAATTACAAGTTGGCGCGTGGAAGTGTCACTATTGACATGCACGGTTTTGACAGTGTTGCGCGGCAGAAAAAATGACGTTATGGTTTGTGGAGGACTATTTGAAGTGTGTTGGTCGTCTGAAAAAAATAGTTTCTTTAAGTACCGGGTTTTTCCGCTTAAGCGCCCCCCCCCCCCGCATAAGCGCCCCGGGGCGCTTACGAGGTTTTCACTGCCACATAAGCGCCCCGGGGCGCTTACGTGGTGCCAAAGTTTTTCGCTGTGATGTCAGTAGATAGCAGGTCTGACGGGTAAATTACGCGAGAAAGCTTGGAATATTACAATAGCAACACATTTCAGATCATTGTTATGCGAGCTTTACTGATCTGTGAAGCTACAAATTGCTCAAATCGCGCATATACAGGGTTTTTTTTTAAAGTGAGGGGTCGGGAGCTCGAATAACTTTGGCCCCGGTGAGCCGATTTTGATGAAACTTACAACAGTATAAATTCAATATCTACCATAGCGCGTGTTAAAATTTTACCCAAATCGGGCATGCGTAGCGCCTACACTAGCGCGTTTACGAAGGCCTACTCTTTTCACGCCGCTGGACATGGCCGCCGTCCTGGTGGTGGCGCCCTTGCTTACGCTGAGCACAGTGACGCTAAATATGCAATCTTGCAACTAAACTGAACAGTATTGAAGCAGGAAACGCTAGCCAAACCCGTACTTTTGTCGAAAAATTGCGGTATTTAGCGTCAAAGTGTTCAGCGAAAGCAAGGGCGCCACCACCAGGACGGCGGCCATGTCCAGCGGCGTGAAAAGAGTAGGCCTTCGTAAACGCTCTAGTGTAGGCGCTACGCATGCCCGATTTGGGTAAAATTTTAACACGCGCTATGGTAGATATTGAATTTATACTGTTTTAAGTTTCATCAAAATCGGCTCACCGGGGCCAAAGTTATTCGAGCTCCCGACCCCTCACTTTAAAAAAAAAACCCTGTATGTGGTTTGGCAGAGGTTGAGGAAGCTGTGTTGGTCGCCCGCGTCGAGTTACAGGGTCTCATTTTGTTTTGAAGTTCAGTGTAACTGAACGATAAGCTTGTATGTGACGTCTTTGGGGCTGGAAGTTGTCGGTTGGACACTTAGAGAAGCTAATAAATGCACAGAACGCCACAATAAGTCACCAGAACTCTTCTATAGTACTTTAGAGCATTTTCCGTTTTAGCGCCCCGGGGCGCTTAGGTGGCGCCAACTTTAGGTCGTCTCAGGACCCATTTCAACGTAAGCGCCCCGGGGCGCTTAAGCGGAAAAACCCGGTACAAAAATGTAGAAAAAAACTTGGGTTTCTAATGAAAGTATGCTACAGTTATCGTATTTCGCAGTGAAACAAGCAAGAGATAGGCCCAAATATCCTCTGAACAGCGATGTTTGCCCAATAAAAAGTATTTCATTAAAAACTTCAAGCTAAAATTTTCAAAAATACCAATCTGCAAATAATTTCATTGGCAATTTTATAATTAATAACTTCACCTATGGTAAACTTTAGCAACCAGCTAATGGAGTGTTGTGTAACTTAGGTTACTGTAGCTCCAAGATTCAAATTATACCACCCACCGGAATGGGAGGAAGACAGATCGTAAGCGGTGGGCGGCAAGTGACCAGAAATAATGTTGATCGGACGATTGAAGTTCATATGCACTTGAATTGACCCGACGAAAAAATCTCCCTCCCCATCCAGCTATAAAGTGGAAAAAAAATCTTTTGCAAAGTGGCAAATGACCGTTTAGTTAAAGTGAAGTTAGACAAAATCATAGAAAAATGTAAATTTGACACTACCACGCGCGACCACGCGCTTTGCGTGGTCGCTGCGTAGCAAGCAGTAAACCGGCTATACCGACGCGCGTTACACTCATTCACATGCTTATAGACGACTTTATACATCTTCTCTCACCCCCTCTGGCCTGTCTTGCAGTCTAATTTGAAATCCATCCACAATTTTGGCGTTATATTCCTCAATTTTTAGCCTCAATTCTTCCCCTCTTAGCGAAGCGTCAGGATTGGGACAAGGCTCGGCTAATACCACTTTCTCAATCGTTGCGGACGACGCTTCGCTTGCTATGTCTTCCAAAATTGCCTATAATGTGGGTTTTTTTATGAAAATAGGTTTAAAAACAACCCCAGGGTGGGGTACAAACGATAGACACTCTCAAGCGCTCGAGTAGTCTTAATAAAAAATTTCAAAATTAAATAAACATTTGACAGACAACAAAAATTTCAAAGAATTCATCGCTCGCCAAGACACCCTGTAACACATTCGACAAAATTAAGCTCAGAGACACCCGAAGAGTTAAACGACATTTGGCACGTAAACAAGCTGTTTTAAAAAAGTTGTTTTATTAATACAGAGTGGTTTGTGAGTGTTTTAAAGTGGAAGAGTAAAAGAGTGGATACTTTTGTAAAGTATTTCGAAGCCTTTCCGATACGACGCGCGCCCGCCCGGAGTCCACTATTCATGCGCTACTTCTGACACGCTCCTTTCTGAGGGGTTCTTGCAGGGCAACATTGGAATCGCCCGGGATTAATTTTTTGAGCAAGACACACGCATTTCTGAGCGGTTATTGCAGGGCAACATTGGGATCGCCCGGAATTAATTTCTTTAGCAAACAAAGTTGTTCGCAAGACAAGGGTTTAAAAAAACAAAAGTATTTCTTTAGGAATGACCGTTCAACAACTGCCTCAACGTAAGCTTTCAAACGGTCGAGCGAATGCCGCTCTACGACGTAAGACGAGCGAGGTAGGGCCGATTTGCTGTTTGAACCTTTGAGTAACTGTAGCTTGCGAAATTCAAACTTTCGAATCTCGACTTCTCTTAACGGAATGATCAGTGTGCCGAAACCTATTCAACAAACTCAAGATCGTCTCTCTACGACGGAAGACGAGCGAGTTAGAGAAGTTTTGCGTTTGGAACTATTGGGTTACTGTAGCTCCCGAAATTCAAACTTTTGAGTTTCGACCAATAGAAGAACAAATGTTCAGTGAGTCGAGAGCTATCCAACCAACCCAAGATCGTCTCCCTACGACGCACGCTGAGCGAGTTAGAGCGATTTCTGCGTTAATAACGCGAGAATGTCGCTTTTCGTGTTGCGTGTTTGCGTAATTAAGAAAACTTTTAATGCCAAACGAAAGAGCACGTCGAGATCTTTTAGTTGACCTATCGCGCGCCGCTCTACGACGTAAGACGAGCGAGTTAGAGCCGTTTTCAGTTTTGACCTTTGGGTTACTGTAGCGCGCGTAATTCAAACTTTTGAATTTCGAAACCTCCTAGCGCAATTCTCAGTGAGTCGAGACCTGTCCATAACGTCCAAGATCGCCTTCCTACGACTTACCAACGCCGAGATCTGAGAGCGTGACGAACGAACGAACGAACGCACGAACGAACGCACGGACGATAAGCTCTCGTAGGGGTTCGCCCGGCTGGGGCCGGGCGCAAAAATCCCAAAATTTTAATTATTCAATTTTTCGGGAATTCCTAATTCTAACACATTTTTGCATTTTTGCATAATTCTTTCCTAATGCTCACATCTTGCTCGTCAATCGACCAGAAATCTTTAGAGGAAGACGACGTGACGATTTCAGACTTTGCCGTAAAATAGACTGAATTCTTCAGAGTGCGATCTTTCACTGAGGCGGCCGGGGCCGCAGCGAGACAGTCCAAAGTCACCAATTGGAGACACTTGTAATGGCAGGTGTAGTGGCAGCCTGAAGATAAAAGATATACAGGGTGGGTCAGACTCTCATCCACTTCTGAAAATACGTTATAACCATCGGCTAAGGAGGGTGGAAACGTTACAAAAGAGTAGGTAAATTTTAAATTTTGCTGCAATTATGCCAAAGGAACCAAATCTTGCCAAAATGTGCCAAAAGTAACAGAAATCGTTTACACTGCGCAAGAATAGCCACAAATAGACAGAGTATGCGTCGCAGAAGAGAGCCGCACAAAGAAGCTGGCAAGAATTGTAGCAGTTTTAGCGTCGCAGGCGAAAAAATTGAATATACTCAGCCCTATGTGAACCGTCCCACTCCCCCCTCCTTTCCTACCTCCCCCCCCCCACCCCTTCAATATCTGGTTGACACGAATGTATGCTTGTCTACTTATGATACACTGTGTCTCTCTATCATCTCACTCTGGCATCTGACGGCCCTTCTATAGAGTCCCCAAATAAAATCGCCGCACTTGTCGCACCAGGTCACTTTATTGGCCAGCGAGTCAATGGCCGCAAAATCGTGCCCTTTGCCTAGACTTTTATTTCCCACGGGCACCAAATCGACTAGCGGCCCGAAATGTTGCAACTCCAAAGTGTCATTGTAGTTCCGGCCAGTTTCCAAATTGAGCCAAAAGTTGGGCACGGCCGATTGCGACGACGACGTCAAATCGACATCTATTTCGGGCTCGATTTCGGTGGATTTTGGGTCGTTTTTTGCGGAATTTTCGCGTAAAAGCACTGTAGACGGAGGTGGTTCGGATCGGGCCCTGTCGCTAATCGATACGCGATCGGTTTCCGCCGAATTTTCGTCGGAAATTCGGCTTTTTTGAGCGGAAACTCCCAATTGTTGCAGCCAGTCGCCCATACCAGGGTGACCAGATGTCCCGATTTACCGGGATTGTCCCGATTTTGCGCCTCAAAATCCCGGTTGAAAGGGCCTCCCAAACCGGGACAAATTCTGGCTTTTTGGCGAAAATTTCCATTAGACATCTCTCATAAACCGAAAAATTTCGCCTGCGGCGCCATTTTATAAATCAATTTGGTATTTAGAGTTTAGAAATCGCGAAAATCTCACCTGCGGTGCTTAAGTTTTTAACAGGGAAGGTCAAAAATGTCAAAATTTTCGCCTGCGGCGCAATTCTTAAACTCAAATTGGGGTTTCACGAGGGTCATCATGGGTGGTTTTAGCACTAAAATGACATAAATAGTGCGAAAATTTTTGCCTGCGGCGCTGTTATAAGATGTCGAGTTTTGTGCTATCCCCATTGTTGACAGTGTCCCGATTTTCCAATCAAACGATCTGGTCACCCTGGCCCATACTGAAGTAAGCCGATAGTTTGCTCTTCAGCCCAGAAGATACGGACGACAGCCAGTTGTGAGTGGGCTGATCGATGGCATCGATTTTCGACGAAATCGACTGATTTTGACCGGATTTTTCGGAATTCTGATGCAAAAGACTGGCCCCGCCGGGCGGTAAAGTGAAGTCCCGGGTAAAGAGGTCGTCTTCCCGCTCCAAACCGGTTTTCCACCGGGTTTGGGAAGAGGTGGAGGCCATATTGTGTGGTGGATATCGTTCCAAAACTTTTGACAAAACAGATGACACAAAGGCCTTTGCTGCCGGAGTGTACAGTGAGCGAAAGATACAGGACGGCGTTCCCCAACGCAACCCACACAACCCACATAGCGTTATTCGGGTGCAATCTTGACCCACGTTGCGGCGGTCAGAAAGACTGGCACTTACTTACACCAACCCAAAATACGGGCGGGCGCGGAAGATTTTGCGCAATTTCGTGTCAGTGTGAGACAGGAAAGTGTCGCCGCATGTTACAGAACTTCACTGGGACCATGTGAAGGGTTTTGAACTATAGAAACCGCTGAAATGTTTATAAATCCCTGAAAAAACTTCCGCACCCGTAAATAACTAGTGCAATTTGCCCCGCCGCGCGGATACGGTAATAGCAAAGTTTGACTGCTCCGCTGACCGTTTTGCGTGGAATAAGCGCTTGCTACCTATGGTTGCAATTAGTCAATCGACCAGACAATTAGCCATTTCTGCGGCAAAGTTCTTTGTTTTCCCAAATTCAATTTCGCTCAGTTTTGGAAACGATCACTCGACCAACGTCTACAGTAAACATTTTCTTTGGTCCAAATCAGGTTCGCTTGACCTTAGCGCTCGCTCTACCAAGTGTCTAATTTGCGGTAATGAATCCCGGCTGCCACCAAGTCAAACTTTGCTATTATCGTATCAGCGCGGAGGCACAAGGTGCACTAGTTACTTATCCCCTAGCCGACCGTAGATGGTAGATGTTCCATGTTGCGTTCAGGGTTGTACCTCAGCCAGTGAGGATGCGTCAAGTTGATGACTGAGAAGAGAAGCAAAAGCATCAAGTGACCACCTGAGAGAACCAGGCAAGTCGTCCGGGGGACGCAGTATACTCCACAAATTTGAACTCCTATGCATGGTGACTCCTCTGCTGTTGTGGCCTCCTGGCACCCCACTCGCAAAAGCAATGCTGAATTCGTGATCTACATCCCAAAATACCCCAGATTCGACATACAACACCCCTAGTTTCCTATGGACTCCGGGAACTGAAATTCTGCACTTGGGGTACGGTAGCATACAAATGTACGGTTGGCATGCACGGTTTGGACAAGTGACCGCGCCAAAACGTCTTTGGAACTTTCGCGCCTAATTTTCCGAGCGCTGGCCTGCCCAAAACACTAACGACAGAACCTGTATCAATGATCGCGCGAGGAAATGAGATGCCAGCGATCTCTACAGGCAAACAAAACGAATTTCCGAATGGGGTCTGTTTTAGGACTCCCACTGAATTAGTGGGCGGAGCATCATGAGCAGAATCGGCGGCCGACGGCGCCGAAAGGGAAGCGAGGGGCGGGGAAGCAGCAATCGGCGGCGCCGAAGAAGATAACTGCCGCAAAGAAACGGGGGAAGAATTCGAGTAATCGCGCGCCAAGCGACCGGGCCTGCGGCAAGCGTAGCAGACGCGCGGCAATCGATGAATGCGGGGCAACTTAGCGGTAGGCAAAGGCGGCGGACTGCTCGCGGCGCCCATCGTTTGAACGCTCGCCAAAATTTCCGCTTTCAATTCGGCAAGCTTAGAAGGTTGCTCTTTCTCAAATGCGACTAGACTCTCTGCAACCGCGCACGAAACGCCTAACACGACCAGTGTGTCCATTGTTCCAAGATTTCGGAAATTGTTTTGTTCTTGTTTTGTTCCAAGGGGGTCAGAAATAAATTGTTTTGTTCTTGTTCTTGTTCCTACCAAAATCATGGAACATTGTTAACAACCTAAAGAACATTGTTCTTATATTGTTCCAGTGTGTATAACGCTGACCGTAGCAGCTCTGTCTTGTGCAGCTGCGGTAGCAAACAATTTACTGTTTTGAGTATGCACCACGTCGAAACTGTTCTACATTTGCTCCTAAACTGTTCCAGCTTCCTTCCTATAATGTTCCCATTGTGTTTTGAATGTCCCATTTGCTACACAGCACATTCTAAAAGGAACAATAAAGTAACAATTTAAGAACAATTTAAGAACAATTTAACCAAATTGTTCCAGGCGTTCGCCACATTGTTCTTGTTTTGTTCTTGTTCCAGAAAGTCGTGGAACAATACAAATTGTTCTTGTTTTGTTAACAATTTAGCAGGGACTTTGTTCCGGAACAATGTTCCGCAGGAACAATTGGACACACTGAACACGACTGTGCGCAAATTCGCGGGAAGCGTCGCCAGAAACTCGCTTTCTGGGAGGGGCTTACTCAAACGAGGCGCCAGCTCAGGCGGAAAACAGAGAATTTGGGTCACACCTACTCACTCTCTGCGAGGGAAGGGGACTTGGTTCGACAACTCGGACACCATGTGAGATGCCTAGGCTGTGTGGTCCGACTGTCAACTCTCACTGGGCTCTCCTCACATCCCTCTCAAACACACACTCTTTCGTTCCTCCCTTGCCGCGCACACAGCAGCGGCTCACGAAGCAAACCGCACACAGCTAGGCACCCAAGACAACGGCCTCGAAAGAGCGAATCACAGCGGCTTATAAAGGCATCAGATGCGCGTGGCGAACAACCAACAACAGCGTTCACATTTACGTTACATCGCATAGAAACAATGGCAACAGGACGCGCAACAGGTGGGCATACAGAAGGTCAAAATTTCGGTGTCTGTCTTCGAGAGCTGCAGTACTTTGAAATCCACAATGCCGTAACTCAGGCCAGACCAAAGCAAACCAGATGAAATTTTGCACACTTAATTGTACTGTGGAGAGTAATAATCGTGCAAATTTTCAACGCGATCGGCTACCACAGGCGCAAGTTATAAGGGATCAAAGTTGGACGCTTTTTTTGGACCACCCGGTACATACATCACGCTCTCTCAAGCTCTCGTCATTCAGTGGTGGTCGCCTCCTATTTTGGCACGGCACAGGCAAACAAGGACTGATCTAGAATAGCGAAGTGTAGTAGATGGCCCCATGCACGACGTACAATGTACTGTACGTAGTGTGTACGTGCACTACTCATCCACTTCGGCAGCGAAACAGGCGGTGAAACTCCTGGCGGAATTGTGTGGAGAACATCACGTGGCAGATGAGGGCGCACGACCCATTGATGTCGGCCAGCGGCTGGCAGAGCGCCTCCATCAGACCTGAGAGCCTACTAGCCAGAATCCAGTTGGGAGCCCCCCGACTCCCGGAGACTAGAGTGGCAACCAATCGGGCCATCATCAAGGCCGCTCGGTAGAAGTAGGTGGGCAGGGTCAAGCTGGTGCAGAGGAGATTGAGTCCCAAAGTGCCGTAGAGGAGGTTGGCCAGCTGCCGATCCTCCAGCAGCCTTTGTTTGCGGTCCGCGTCGCTCAGACCCTTCACCTGCTGCGTCTGCTCCCGAATTCCCCGGAGCATGGCTAGAGACCATTTCCACTGGTCCTTGTAGAAGACGAGCAGAACTGACGCCTGAATTGGTCACTGGTAGCGCAGTTGGTTCACTGATGCTGTCGCCATAATTATCTGTTATGGCAGGCCATACGATGTCTCCCCTAGCCCACCCTCCCGCCAGTGAACTTTTGGTGTCAGTCAAGTAAACTCTACCTCCTGGGAAGTTTTGGGTATCAAGGACAAGAAAATACTGTAGAACAGCAAACTTTCGCGGCATAAAACTTTCGCGGATTGCCCGCTGCTGACCTTTTTTCGCGCAGAAAACTTTCGCGGTTGGCTGAAGGGTTACCATATAATAGTGTTAGCGCGTACTTTTCGCAACATAAACTTCCGCGGATGGAAGGCGACTGCGAAATAGGCGGAAGTTTTATGCCCGTGAAAGTTTGCTGTTTTACAGTACGCGTCCTTCACCGACACGTCTAGAATAACCCATCGACGCCCCATGTTTCTCTCCGTAGCCTCGAGGCAACTGGCACAACACTCCATGCAAACCCTGAGTGTTGTAACCGCCTGATATCCCCTTAGATCCTGCTGGGTTAGCAGTCCATTTACCGCTAACTCTCTAACTTGGTTTTGCGGTTGAAAACCTGCTGAGGAGTGCACCGCCAACCCAAGTTAGCCAAGTTAGCAGACACAGACGTCGCCAGATCTAAAGGGGTACACAAAACCTAAAACAGACCTTGAACAGCAAGAAGATCGGCAGCGGCAGATAGTTGGAAAACACTTTGCCAACGTGTTTCGAAGTTGCCCATTTGATGGCGGTCTCGCTGTCAATCCATTCCATGGCATAGTCAAGAAGGAGCGTCAAGCAGGCCAGTCCGGCAAAGAGAAGGCCGAACGTGCCGTATGGCTGTTGCTTTCGTTTGTAGTGGCTGGCACGAATTATCGCTGTGAAGCGGTCTCTTGCAAGAAGGCTAATGGAGATCTTTGGGCCCATTTCACAGCAAAGGGGTTGTTGTCAAGATAGGCAGGCATGCGCTAGATGGGCAGACCATTACCAGGTGATGCGACTGTAGCGTGTGTGTGTGCTGTGGCAAATTGCTGCCATAACGATGAGTTGCGTAGTGATCTCTCATTACGTAAGAGTTTTGTAAGATCGAGCATTGTGTAAAATGGGCCCCTGGTTTGCGCAGACTGAGAGGAACTCCACGTTGCGTTTCAAAGAGCTGCCGAGTTGGCGCGCCCAGCGGGCACCGTGCGTTGTGGTAGTGCTGAACGTGCACAATCTGGCCATGTCGAAGGCGCCCAAGTTCACCAGGACGCTGACGAGGCCGCCGACCGTGTCTGTCAGCGCCTCGAGAAAGTGGTACTTGAGGCAATCCACCTTTGCCACTTTGGTGCGCTGAACAAGAGTTAACACCGCGTTTGAATAGCTCATTACTAGCCGTTCCTTCCTGTTGCAGAAGAATTTGTGTGATCTGAATAGCACGGAATGTAGTCGTCAATGGCCGTAATGTCCTGTTGCATAATCTGTCCTGTTGAAGGTCTGTCCGTTGCAAGGTCTGTCCTGTTGTGAGCCAACGGCGGTGGTCGCCTCGTGCGCGCGCCGCAACGTCCGTCCTGTTCATTGTCAAGGTCTGACCTGTTGCAAGGCCTGTCCTGTTGCAAGGTCTGTCCTGTTGCAAGGTCTCTCCTGTTGCAAGATCTATCCTGTTGCAAGGCCTGTCGTGTTGCAAGGTTTGTCCTGTTGCAAGGTCTCTCCTGTTGCAAGATCTGTCCTGTGGTAAGATCTGTCCTGTTGCAAGATTTGTCCTGTTGCAAAATCTGTCCTGTTGCAGAAGGTCTGTCCTGTTGCGACCCAACGGTGCTGTCCTGTTGCAAGGTCTGTCCTGTTGCAAGATCTGTCCTGTTGCAAGATTTGTCCTGTTGCAAAATCTGTCCTGTTGCAAGATTTGTCCTGTTGCAAGATTTGTCCTGTTGCAAAATCTGCCCTGTTGCAAGATTTGTCCTGTTGCAAAATCTGTCCTGTTGCAAGGTCTGTCCTGTTGCAAGATCTGTCCTGTTGCAAGATTTGTCCTGTTGCAAAATCTGTCCTGTTGCAAGATCTGCCCTGTTGCAAGATCTGTCCTGTTGCAAGAATTGTCCTGTTGCAAGATTTGTCCTGTTGCAAAATCTGTCCTGTTGCAAGATTTGTCCTGTTGCAAGATTTGTCCTGTTCCAAAATCTGTCCTGTTGCAAGATCTGTCCTGTTGCAAGATCTGTCCTGTTGCAAGATTTGTCCTGTTGCAAAATCTGTCCTGTTGCAAGGTCTGTCCTGTTGCAAGATCTGTCCTGTTGCAAGATTTGTCCTGTTGCAAAATCTGTCCTGTTGCAAGGTCTGTCCTGTTGCAAAATCTGTCCTGTTGCAAGATCTGTCCTGTTGCAAGATCTGCCCTGTTGCAAGAATTGTCCTGTTGCCAGATCTGTCCTGTTGCAAGATCTGTCCTGTTGCAAGAATTGTCCTGTTGCAGATCTGTCCTGTTGCAAGATCTGTCCTGTTGCAAGATCTGTCCTGTTGCAAGATCTGTCCTGTTGCAAGATCTGTCCTGTTGCAAGATCTGTCCTGCTGCAAGAATTGTCCTGTTGCAAGATCTGTCCTGTTGCAAAATCTGTCCTGTTGCAAGATTTGTCCTGCGGTGCCTTGCCGTACTGTTCAGGCGATGCCTGCGTTGAAGGCAGGCAGCAACAGGTGGCGCTGGCCGTGCAGCGATTGATTGCCGCCGCTGGCGTCCCGCTGGCGTCTAGGCGCGTGCGTGCTGAAGCGTCGCGTGGCGAAGTGCCAGCGAGGCAAGCGCATGCTGAAGCGTCGCGTGGCGAAGTGCTAGGTGTTTCAGACAGACAGACGGACACTACACCTAGCTAGCATAGTAATGTAGACTAGAGCCTTTAGCCCGTAGGAGAATCTCTATGGTTAATAGTGCGTCATCGAATTCAGTGCACCACAGGACATTACAGTAAGATCTTAAGTCGTTCAACCCTGTGCCCCCGCCGAGCCTGCGTTTAGGATCACACCAGCTCCCATGCCTGCAAATACACAGTAGACACTTGGGTTTAGCCCATAGACATTTGGGTATAGCCAATAGGACATTGCAGATAGATTTCAAGCCATTTGACACTGTGCCCCTGCCAGTGCCTACAACAATTAGGCTTGCACCAGCTCCCGTGCCTGCAAATACACAGTAGACACTTGGGTTTAGCCCGTAGACATTTGGGGTATAGCCAATAGGACATTACAGATAGATTTCAAGCCATTTGACACTGTGCCCCTGCCAGTGCCTACAATTAGGCTCTCTCCAGCTCCCGTGCCTGTAAATACACAGTAGATACTTGGGTTTAGCCCGTAGACATTTGGGTTTAGCCCGTAGGAGGTTAGAGTTAGATCTAAAGACATTTGGCATTGCTCCAAAGCAGTTTGATGCTGCACCCCCTGCCAGTGCACGCAGTGCCTGCGAATACACTTTGGAGTCCCACAACGACAACTCTGTCATGAATAGTGACACTGTAACGCGCTTTTGGCGCGAAATCAAACACCAATCACAGCGTGTGATGCCTTCTGTGCTCAGAATGTACTGGCGCAGTCGATATTTTCGAAATATTTTGGAATTTAGACATCGACTTAAGTCAACAAAGCTTCATGCACAACTACAGGCTATGACGGTCAGTTTAAGCCATAGATCATCGCGATCCGTCAACTGTGTCTAGAGTTATGGCGCACACAGAGCCACAAACAAACAAACAGACGGACAAACTCTAGGCCGCTTAGTAATAAGGACTAGAGCCGTAAGCCCGTAGGAGAATCTCTATGGTCAATAGCCCATGGGTAATCAGCCTGTAGGACATTTGAGATAGCACTCAAGTCATTTGTCAATGTGCCCCTGCCAGTGCCTACATTTACTACTGCACCAGCTCCCATGCCTGTGAATACACAATACACACTTGGCTTTAGCCCATAGACAATTGGTTTTAGCCCGTAGGACAGTTCAGATGGATCTCAAGTCATTCGACCCTGCGCCCCTGCCACTGCCTACGTTTAGGCTCTCGCCAGCTCCCGTGCCTGTAAATACACAATAGACACTTGGGTTTAGCCTGTAGACTATTGGGTTTAGCCCATAGAACATTTCAGATAGATCTCAAGCCATTTGACACTGTGCCCCTGCCAGTGCCTACATTTAGGCTTGCACCAGCTCCCATGCCTGCAAATGCACAATAGACACTTGGTTTTAGCCCGTAGACATTTGGATTTAGCCCATAGGAGATTTCAGATAGATCGAAAGACATTTGACATTGATCCAAAGCAGTTTGATGCTGCGCCCCTGCCAGTGCACACAGTGCCTGCGAATAAACTTTTGGAGTCTCACAACGACAACTCTGTCATGAATGGTGACACTGCAAAGTGCGTTTGGCACGAAATCAAACGTCAATCACTGCGTGTGGTGCCTTCTGTGCTCAGAATGTACTGGCGCAGTCAATATTTTCGAAATATTTTGGAATTTAGAGATCGACATAAGTCAACAAACCTTCATGCAAAACTACAGGCCACGACGGTCAGTTTAAGCTATAGATCATCGCGATCCATCAACTGTAGCGAGCGCTAGAGCGTTTACAGACAAACAAACAGACGGACAGACTCTAGGCCGCTTAGTAATAAGGACTAGAGCCTTTAGCCCGTAGGAGAATCTCTATGGTCAATAGCATATGGCTAATCTGCAGAGCATGAAGGAGATAACGCAATCATCGAATTCAGTGCACTGCAGGACAGTACAGTTAGATCTCAAGTCGTTAGACCCTGTGCCATTGTCAGTGCCTATGATTAAGATCTCTCCATCTCCTATACCTGTAAATACACAATAGACGCTTGGGTTTAGCCCGTAGACAATTGGCGTTAGCCCTTAGGACATTTCAGATAGATCTCAAGCCATTCGAACCTGTGCCCCTGTCAGTGCCTACGTTTAGGATCGCGCCAGCTCATGTGCCTGCAAATACACAGTAGACTCTTGTGGTTAGCCCATAGACATTTGTGTTTAGCCAATAGGGCATTTCAGACAGATCTCAAGACATTTGACACTGAGCCCCTGCAAGTGGCTACATTTTCGCTCACACCAGCTCCTGTGCCTGTAAATACACAGTAGACTCTTGGCCGTAGACATTTGGGGTCAACCAATTAGGCATTTCAAATAGATCCAGAATAGTTTGATGTTGTGCCCCTGCCAGAGCATGGAGTGCCTGCGAATACACTTTGGAGTCTCACAACGACAACTCTTTAGTGAGTGGTGACACTGTAAATGTCCCGCACTACGATTTGAAGTTGTTTCGCGTGTTGGCGTACAGTTCGAGCGTCATTGCTACTGTGGCCGCCATTTGAATCAGCATGGTTTAACAGAATTGTGCACCTCACAGTCAAAACTGTTGAAATTTTATGGAATTTAGACTTTGGTCAAAGTTCTAAATGCAAAGATGCAAAACTACGTGTTCTGACGGTCAGTTTAAGCCATAGATCATCGCGATCCGTCAACTGTAGCGAGCGCTAGAGCGCTGACAGACAAACAAACAAACAAACACACGGACAGAGTCTAGGCGCCATAGTATATAGGACTAGAGCCTTTAGCCCGTAGGAGAATCCCTATGGTCAATAGCCCATGGTTTCTGTAGAGCATGAAGAAGATCATGCAGGTCATCGAATTCAGCACACTGCAGGACATTACAGTTAGATCTCTAGTCATTTGACACTGTGCCCCTGCCAGGGCCTACAATTATTGTTGCACAAGTTTCCGTGCCTGTAATTACACAATAGACCCTTGGGTTTAGCCCATAGACATTTGGGTTTAGCCCGTAGGAGATTTCAGATAGATCTAAAGACATTTGACACTGTGCCCCTGCCAGTGCCTGCATTTATGCTTGCACCAGCTCCCGTGCCTGTAATTACACAATAGACCCTTGGGTTTAGCCCATAGACATTTGGGTTTAGCCCATAGGAGATTTCAGATAGATTTAAAGACATTTGACACTGTGCCCCTGCCAGTGCCTGCATTTATGCTCGCACCAGCTCCCGTGCCTGTAAATACACAATAGACGCTTGGGTTTAGCCCGTAGACATTTGGGTTTAGCCCGTAGAAGATTTCAGATAGATCTAAAGACATTTGACATAGATCCAAAGCAGTTTGATGCTGTGCCCCTGCCAGTGCATGCAGTGCCTGCGAATACACTTTGGAGTCTCACAACGACAACTCTCTAGTGAATGGTGACACTGTAAAGCGCTATTGGCGCGAAATCAAACGCCAATTACATCGTGTGGTACCTTCTGTGGTCAGAATGTACTGGTGCAGTCGATATTTTTAAAATAATTTGGAATTTAGTCATCGGTCAAAGTTCTAAAAGCAAAGATGCAAAACCGCGTGTTCTGACGGTCAGTTTAAGCTATAGTTCGTCGCGATCCGTCGACTGTAGCGAGCGCTAGAGCGCTCACAGACAAACAAACAAACAGACGGACAGACTTAGGCGCCATAGTATATAGGACTAGAGCCTTTAGCCCGTAGGAGAATCCCTATGGTCAATAGCCCATGGGTAATCAGCCTGTAGGACATTTGAGATAGCCCTCAAGTTATTTGACAATGTGCCCCTGCCCGTGCCTACATTTACTACTGCACCAGCTCCCATGCCTGTAAATACACAATAGACACTTGGCTTTAGCCCATAGACAATGGGGTTTAGCCCGTAGGACAGTTCAGAAAGATCTCAAGTCATTCGACCCCACGCTCCTGCCACTGCCTACGTTTAGGTTCGCACCAGCTCCAGTGCCTGTAAATACGCAGTAGACGCTTGGCTTTAGCCTATAAACATTTGGGTTTAGTCCATAGGACATTTCAGATAGATCTCAAGTCATTCGACCCTGTGCCCCTGCCAGTGCCCACATTTAGGCTCGCACCAGCTCCCGTGCCTGTAAATACACAATTGGCATTTGGGTTTAGCCCGTTGACTGTTGGGTTTAGCCCGCAGGACATTTCAGATAGATCTAAAGTCGATTGCCGTAGATCCAGAATAGTTTGATGCTGTGTCCCTGCCAGTGCATGCGTGCCTGCGAATACACTTTGGCATCTCACAGCGACAACTCCATAGTGAATGGTGACACTCTAAAGTCCTTTTGGCGCGAAATCAAACGTCAGTCATGCGAAATCAAACGTCAGTTGATGCTATGTCCCTGCCAGTGCATGTAGTGCCTGCGAATACACTTTCGAGTCTCACAACGACAACTCTGTAGTGAAAGGACACTGCAAAGCGTTTTGGCGCGAGTGTCAGACATCAGTGACAGCGTGCTATGAATTTTGTGTTCAGAATGTACTATTGCAGCTGATATTTGCGAAAAAAATGTGGAATTTAGTCATCGGTCAAAATTCTAAAACCAAAGATGCAAAACTACGTGTTCTGACGGTCAGTTTAAGCTATAGATCATCGCGATCCATCAACTGTAGCGAGCGCTAGAGCGTTTACAGACAAACAAACAAACAAACAAACAAACAGACGGACAGACTCTAGGCCGCTTAGTAATAAGGACTAGAGCCTTTAGCCCGTAGGAGAATCTCTATGGTCAATAGCATATGGGTAATCTGCAGAGCATGAAGGAGATAACTCAATCATCGAATTCAGTGCACTGCCAGACAGTACAGTTAGATCTCAAGTCGTTAGACCCTGTGCCATTGTCAGTGCCTATGATTAAGATCTCGCCATCTCCTGTGCCTGTAAATACACAATAGATGCTTGGGTTTAGCTCGCAGGCAATTGGGTTTAGCCCATAGGACATTTCAGATAGATCTCAAGCCATTCGAGCCTGTGCCCCTGCCAGTGCCTACGTTTAGCATCGCGCCAGCTCGTGTGCCTGTAAATACACAGTAGACTCTTGTGTTTAGCCCGTAGACATTTGTGTTTAGCCAATAGGACATTTCAGACAGATCTCAAGACATTTGACACTGTGCCCCTGCCAGTGCCTACATTTATGCTCGCACCAGCTCCTGTGCCTGTAAACACACAATAGATACTTGGGTTTAGCCCGTAGACATTTGGGTTTAGCCCGTAGGAGATTTCAGATAGATCTAAAGACATTAGACATAGATCCAAAGCAGTTTGATGCTGTGCCCCTGCCAGTGCGCGCAGTGCCTGCAAATACACTTTGGAGTCTTACAACAACAACTCTGTCATGCGTGGTGACACTGTATAGCACTTTTGACGCGAAATCAAACGTCAGTCACAGCGTGAGATGCCTTCTGTGCTCAGAATGTACTGGTGCAGTCGATATTTGGAAAATATTATGGAATTTAGGCATCGGTCAAAGTTCCAAAATAGGAGGTGCAAAACTACATGTAACGACGGTCAGTTTAAGCTATAGATCATCGCGATCCGTCAACTGTAGCGAGCGCTAGAGCGTTTACAGATCCACAAACAAACACACAAACACACGGACAGACTCTAGGCCGCTTAGTAATAAGGACTAGAGTCTTTAGCCCGTAGGAGAATCTCTATGGTCAATAGCCCTTGATAGATCTGTTGAGCATGAAGGAGATAACACAATCATCAAATTCAGCGCACCGCAGGACATTGGAGTTAGATGTCAAGTTATTTGACTCTGCGCCCCTGCCAGGGCCTGCATTTAGGAGCACACCAACTTCCATGCCTGTAAATACACAATAGACACTTGGGTTTAGCCCATAGACAATTGGGTTTAGCCCACAGGACATTTTAGGTAGCTTTCAAGTCGTTTGACCCTGTGCCCCTGCCAGTGCCTACGTTTAGGGCACCAGCTCCTGTGCCTGTAAATAGACAATAGGCACTTGGGTTTAGCCTGTAGACAGTTTGGGTTTAGCCAATAGGACGTTTCAGATAGATCTCAAGCCATTTGACACAGTGCCCCTGCCAGTGCCTACATTTAGGCTTGCGCCAGTTCCCGCGCATGTAAATACACAATAGACACTTGGGTTTAGGCCGTAAACATTTGGGTTTAGCCCGTAGGAGATTTCAGATAGATCTAAAGACATTTGACATAGGTTCCAAGCACCTCTCACCACGACAGCTCTGTCATGAATGGTGACACCGCAAAGAGCTTTTGGCACGATATCAAAAGTCAATCACAGCCTGTTGTGCCTTCTGTGTTCAGAATGTACTGTGCAGTCGATATTTTCGTGATTTTCATGGAATTTAGTCATCGGACATAGGCCACAATAGGAGATGCAAAACTACAGAGTACAGCGGTTCTTTTGGTGTATAGATCATCGCGATCCGTCAAGGCAGTCAAGACTTATCACGCTGACAGACAAACAAACAAACAAACAGACGGACAGAGGTTTGCCGCAGGAGATGCAAAACTACAGAGTACAGCGGTTCTTTTGGTGTATAGATCATCGCGATCCGTCAAGGCAGTCAAGACGTATCACGCTGACAGACAAACAAACAAACAAACAGACGGACAGAGGTTTGCCGCTTAGTATACAGGATATGACATCGTCCCATAGGTGGTGGCTAACGTCGTTAGTCGGGGTCTTCACGTCGACTAGTGACATTAGTCGGAAAACAGGTCAGTCTGGCAGCCGACAAATTTGGGTGAGTGGGTCGTTCGACTAGCTCATTATGTATAGCCATGTTAGTCGAGCTTCGGTTGACCCTCGACTAACATGACCTCGACTAACATGACCTCGACTAACATGACCTCGACTAACATGAGGGTGGACTAACATGAACCTCGACTAGCATGACCTCGACTAACATGACCTCGACTAACATGACCTCGACTAACATGACCTCGACTAACATGACCTCGACTAACATGAGGGTGGACTAACATGAACCTCGACTAGCATGACCTCGACTAACATGACCTCGACTAACATGAGGGTGGACTAACATGAACCTCGACTAGCATGACTTGACGCTTGACTAACACAACTCTTGACTAACGGCATTAGCAGACACATACTGTCCGATTTTTCATAATGAGATAGCCTAAGTGCCGACTAACCCAAA
>JASAMZ010005418.1:0-10789 GCA_030248115.1 Linhomoeus sp. GSCO2_2 | reverse complement strand
CTCGCCTAATCGCAGGTTCAAACGGAAGGTTCCCAGCGGCTTTTTTTAAAACACGCAAGGGCGCATCGGCGCATCGGCGCATTGGCGCACGCTCCGTGCGCCAATGCGCCTAGGCTCTCGGCGCGCGCGCCTACCGTAATTCTAATAAATAAAATGCAGACGATAGTAAGCCGCAAATGCGTAATTGAGGGCAGTGGCAGCGGCTTTGGTACAAATGAGTGCTAATTCTGTCAAACTTTGGATTTGAATATCTCGAGCTACGCTGCGAGTTTCTTATCGCGGTTTGTTGCGTTCGATAGAGGAAAGTTAAACGATTTGACAAGTTGGCACTCCACCACTCCAAAAGGGAGGAGTGTCATAGCGATCGCGCAGACTCTGTGTAAATTCGAACGTTCATAAGTCGACCTATACTTGGCAGATCGGTGCGAATCTTTTTTTATTCGATTGGTTTCTGGATGGCGCAACATGCAGCAGGGGTCTCGACTTCTGTGTTTAACTCGACATTTGACAAGTTGCCAAAAACCCAATTTTTTGACCTCAGACAAACTTGAGAGGCTTAGAATGGCAAGAAAGAGGGAATAGTTTGTCCAGGTTTGGCTTGGACTTAGGTTCAGCTTAGGCTTAGGCTTGTGCTTAGACTTAGGCTTGCCCTTAGGCTTGTTTTCCAATCTGGAATAATCTGATAATTAATATCCATAACTAGACTTAATGCTTTGGGAAACTCAAACGTAGCAAAGCTCTGTAGCCAAAAGATTTTGCTGAAGTATGGTATCAGCTATCAGGACACATTGCAGTATAACTGGTGCAAAAATCACCCACCCTGTGCAAGACCTTGAATTATTCATGTGCGCCTCACACCGGCGTGTGCTGCGTGATTATGGCCAAATCAAAGTCAAGTTATGGCCAAGTCAAATGTTGGCGTGGTGTGTGTTCTTGCACAGGGTGGGCGATTTTTGCACCAGCTATATTCCAAGGTGTCCTGATAGCTGATACCATACTTCAGCAAAATCTTTTGGCTACAGCGCTTTGCTACGTTTGAGTTTCCCAAAGCATTAAGTCTAGTTATGCACCACTTGCTCAGTTTCAGATATGCGATAGGTTGTGTAAACACTGGCAGTGGCAGAGGCACGATGGTCTGGCTGATCGCTGGCAGTGACACTGTTTCAGAAACACATTTCAACCATGACTTTCTCGAGCTAGACAAGGAGTTTTTTCACGCGGTCTTTTGCGCCAAATAGAAAAAGTCTTCCTGTTCTACGAGTATAAGTATTGAGTACTTCAGACAGTGACCTATCTCTTTAGACATGACGGTTAGTGCCGCCCAATGGAGCTGTAGTAACGTGCCGTTGTCTGTTTCTGCTGCTAATTTCGCTATTTCGAGATATGTACAATTAAATATGAAAATGTCAAAAATGACACTTTCATTTACAAGTCGTATCGAGAAAGTTTTTGTTGAAGTGGGAAGGGCATAAGACGCGATGAATTTGCGACATAGTTTCGGGTTTTGGAATTCACGAAATTAGGGATATTTTCAAGGTTATTGTCAAAATTTCCAAATTTTGACAAATACAAACAGCTTAAATTTCAAAACTTCTTTGCACGGATGTATCGGTATTTGGTATTTATTTATAGGTATTTATAGTCTGCCAGGTATTTAGCAAATAGTTTCAGCGAATATAATTAACAAAATTTATGATATTTTTAAGGATTTTGTTAGAATCCCCATAATTCGACAATTTCAAACAGCTTAAATTTCGAATTTTCCCGCCTTACTCAAAAATTATGGCCTGCGTTATAGAATGAAAAGTTAACATTGTGAGCCTGAGGACTCGTCCAATCGATGGGTCCTCTGAAGCTCCAGTCGATCTCCCTGAAGCTCCAAGCACCAACCAGCAGCGCCCCCAAGCGGCCAGGGAGTGAAACTCCAGGTCTCGAGCGGAAAACCACCGTAACCCAATGCGTATTTTATCAGTTGGCCACGCGCCCACACACCACCCACGCAACCAAGCAGTGCACTTGTAAACAACGCCCACGCAATAAACAATCGTTCAGCACTACATAAACTCCAGTGGGCAGCCATTTCCAGTTGAGTGGGTGAAATGCAGAACTTCCTGCCTGGAGCGGCTTCTAACAGTTGTATGGCTCAAGATGGCGCCCAGATAACCCCTTATCATCCAGGCCAACTGGACCTCCTGTCATGGCAGCCCATGGGTCTCGACTGGAGAATACAGCTACGGTAACCACGCGTCGCTACCGTTCCGGTTGGTTCGGGTTTTGCTCGTCTTCCTGTTCAACCAAATGGGTAATCTGCAGGTTCAGGGAGGGGTTAAGTCGACTTGCGAAACAGAGGTGTCGTATTGCGCATAAACAAAGCCCTCTGAGCGGTTGTGTAGTAAACCATTCTAATCTGCAGTTGTCTCCTTCCTCCCTCGAGAGAGTGTCGTGTTGCCAATGAGCGTTCAGCAGAAGGGCCATCTATCTGCCTCCCTTGTGCTCGCTTTTACGCGCGCTTGTCTCGCTCTGCGATTGCCCATTAGGTACATACGTCCCAGTCAACCGAGCTGTATTACAGTGCTCTTTGGAGTTCCAGAAAGTGAACCCGTGCCATGGCTAGCGCAATGTCTGTACCTAGAAGCAGCCGAGCGAGCACCGCAGGGATTCACTTTTGTTGTAGCCCCGAGTTATGGTCGCGTTTTCGTTTGTTCTGGTAGTGTAGTTGGTAGCACGCCACCAGAACCAAAATCTGGTTATGCAGTGGTAACCTGGGTTCGAGTCCCAGCCAGAACTAAAATCGTTTTGCTTTCAAAAACCTAAATGCGCTCAGTACCCAGACCATTGGCAGCGGACACAGTGAGGACGCCATTCGAGAGGAAGAGAATGTTCACGTTGATGTTTGTGTCGAGCTTCTTCGTGAAGGTGATGGTCAGGTTGGCGATGCAGTTCTCCTTCATCACTGGCGCGTCGGTGGTGTCGTCTTCGAACGTCGAGCTTCTCGAGCAGTCGGCGCAGTAATATAGTTCGACTGTCTGGGACGTATGTACCTAATGGGCAATCGCAGAGCGAGACAAGCGCGCGTAGAGCGAGCACAAGGGAGGCACTTCTGAACGTTTATACGACGAAGTGGATGGCAACGCGACACTCTCTCGAGGGAGGGAGAAGACAACTGCAGATTAGAATGGTTTACTACACAGCCGCTCAGAGGACTTTGTTTATTGGGTGTGCAATACGACACCTCTGTTTCGCAAGTCGCGCGAAAAGTTGGTTCAATGGTTAACCCCTCCCTGAACCTGCAGATTACCCATTTGGTTGAACAGGAAAACACGCGAAGCCCGAACCAACTGCAGCGGTAGCGACGCGTGGTTACCGTAGCTGGATTCTCCAGTCGAGACCCATGGGCTGCCATGGCCAGAGATCCAGTTGGCCTGGATGATAAGGGGTTATCTGGGCGCCATCTTGAGCCATGCAACTGTTAGAAGCCGCTCCAGGCAGGAAACCCTGCACTTCCTACACACACTCAACTGGAAGCGTACAGCCACGAAATGACTGCCCACTGGAGTTTATGTAGTGCTGAACGTTTATTGCGTGGGCGTTGTTTACAAGTGCGCTGCTTGTGGGTGGTGCGTGGGCGGTGCGTGTGGTCAACTGATAAAATACGCATTGGGTTACGGTAGTTTTCCGCTCGAGACCCCAAGGTTCTCTTGCTGGCCACTTGGGGGCGCTGCTGGTTGGTGCTTGGAGCTTCAGGGGGATCGACTGGAGCTTCAGGGGGATCGGCTGGAGCTTCAGAGGGCCCATCGATTGGACGAGTCCTCAGGCTCCACAATGCTAACTTTTCATTCCATGTCCCCACCTATAATTTTTACTCCCCCGTCAGACCACCTAGAGAGCCCATTCTGGTTTTGCTGTGAAGAGCATCCAAGGGTCTACAACGCATCTACAACGATTTTGGTGATTTTTGGATATGTTGCAGGCTCTTGGATGTTCTTCAGAGCAAAACCGGAACGGGCTCCCCAGGTGGCCTGACGCGGGAGTACGGTAGAAAATTTGAATTTTCAAATTTATTTTCGCACTTTATAAAATCATAACTCGAGTTTGCGGCGGTGGTTCCTCTCCAAATTTTTACTTGTCAAAGAACACTATATTACCTTTCATTTGAGACCAAAACCGCCGAGATTGCTTTGCCGTTCGTGAGCTATGCGGTCACAACGGTGCCGGGTCCCGAATGGACAATTCCAATTTTCGACTTAGCGCGGACTTTTCGGTTCGAAAACGTGCCTTTAGCGGCCAAAAGCCTTCAGCCTTTTGAGCTTCCTTTAGCCTGCTTTGGGCGTTAGAACACACCCCCAATGCCCAAATTTGTATGCTCAAACTTGTCCAATTGTGTCCAAACATGGTCAACTTGTTCAAACACGTTCAATCACGTCCAAACTTGCTGGGACACTTTCGCCGTCACTGATCACGAATCTGGTGTTCGTTTCCGTCATGGCTTATTACCGAGTAGTGAGACGAGCGACCAGTCTACTGTGTTTTGAAACAAGCGGAGTGCCACCCTGAAGGTCCCCTTCAGAGTTAAACTAGTTTTACTTGTAAAATAGGAATTTTCAAATTTTCGTAAAATTCTTCCACCTCCGGAAGTTTCTTGTCCAGGCTGCGCTTCGACTCAACCTATCTGACGCAAAAAACCGATTGGCGATTCTGCGAGAAAGGCTAGTAAGATTATTCTGCTCAATCCAACGCCCCCTACAGCACTCCTGCTTTTGCAAAGCAGAGTGCCAAAAAACTCCTTGTCTAGCTCGAGAATATCATGGTTGAAATGTGTTTCTGAGACAGCGTCACTGCCAGTGATCAGCTAGACTGCCATGCCTCTGCCACTGCCAGTGTTTATACTGCCCATCGCATATCTGAAACTGAGCAAGCTGTACGTATAGGCTACACCGAAATAGCACGGGGCGTTTGGGCGTGGGGCGTAAGATTCGGGGCGTGGGGCGTGGGGCGTGGGGCGTGTGTTAGTAACTGCCCGCATTGGCGCACGGAGCGTGCGCCAATGCGCCGATGCGCCGATGCGCCCTTGCGTGTTTTAAAAAAAGCCGTTCCCAGCTTTCTTTCTTACTCCCGTTAGTCGTTGCCGGTTTCGGTAAATTTTTGTCGTCAAGAACATATTTTACGCATAACGGTTGGCTGTAAGTGCATTTTCAAAGCACGTATGTACATATGTACCTATGTACATATATGCAAAATACATATATATACGTACATATGTCCACGATAGCAACGCCAACCTATCGAATGGATTAGACGCTGTTGATGTGAGTGGGTCGATACTCACGAATACTGGCGTTTCGATCAGACTTTGGCGATCGAATATTATTTTCCAGTGCACCTAAAGACAACCAAATTTGAATTGCGGTAAAATCATGCGCGTGAAGAACGGGAAACGTCAACAACAAAGACAACAGAAGGAACGGCGACGGAAGCATCTTCGAGCACTGAGAGTATGAACGAAGAAAAGTTGGGAGTATTGAGCTTAGGTATTGTGCGCAAACTTGACTCTGGCTGCTGCACTGCAGTTGTGCCCTTCTGCTAAGAATGAGTCAGGGATGTCGTCATGTCGACATGTATCCAGGCCATGAGATACTGTGATATCTAGATGTACAAAACAGTTCTACATACAATAAATAACACGACAAACACACATAGTTTTTTGCACAGCTCGTGCTTTACAATTCATGGACACTCTAATAGATACCAAAGTAGCATACATAGCGATGAACCAAGAAACGGATGAGAACCACCTACAGTATACACTATCAACTGGTACGATGGCAGCACAGTACGACATGATTACGATTACATCCACTAATGCAACTGATAGGCCGACTTGTTTGGCAGTTGACGGACGCAGATAATGCACAACATTTTGATGCCGCCATGTTCCGTTTCTTCGCTCTTGACGTGTTTCGACTACCAAACTGCACTGACTGGAGGGGGCGGAGGCGGCAGCGGCTGGGGTAGCGACCTTCTTCGAGGGAACTTGAGCAATCGCTGTATCTGTCCGCTCAGTGAGGACTTCCTCTGGAGCAACGGCAGCGGCGACTGCGCCTGCTGAGCGCCCTGGTCCTGGAGGCGACCGCCGGCGGTGCCGTTCTGCTGCGGCGGCAGCGCAGGCGCAGACGTCAGACCCGACGCCCGAACGGGCTCCGAATGCCGACGTGTCCAATGGGAGAAATTTGCCGGGGGCCCGTCGGCCTGCTCCTCCTCCTCCTCGTCCTTCTCCTCGATCCTGGCCGAGTCGTGTTCGACGAAGGAGTGGCAAGAGTACTCGCGCGGCGTCTCTTCCAGGCTCTCCAGTGACTCGGTCACGATCCTTCGTTGATGAGCTCCGCCGTGGTGGTCGTCCCGAGTCCGAATCGTCCAGGTTGTGTGGGCCATTCGCGCTGGCAGGCTGACTCGCCTTCGGTCGAAAGACGGCGGCAGCGATCGCGCCTCGTCGTCGCCGTCGATTTCGGGAAGAGCGCCAACGAGGTTGGAGTCGCTGGCATTTGGACTGGCTCGCATAGGTAGCACTAATAGAGCTGCAATAGAAGAGTGGCAATCGTTTGTGGCGCGGCAGCGTCCAATATGGTCGGTAACACAGAGAGAGCCACAGCTGGCGACGTACCAGAAGCGCTGACTCGTCTCTTGGCCAAGATCTCGGGCGTCTGCAGCTCCAGCTCTGCCATCTCCTGCAGACTGCTCTTGACTTCTTCCACCGGCTCCTTCTTCTGCAGCTTGTTGGCAGCGGCGGCGGCGGCCACCTGCAGCGATCCGGGCCGCTGCTGCGACGGTCCGTAGGTGCTGCTGTCCCTGCGCAGGCTGACGGCGCCCTGCTCCATCTCGGCGCGCAGCAGCTTCTGCCACTGCTGGCAGTTGGCCTCGAGGTTGTTCAGCATGGCGGCCGACAGCTCGCTGCGCAGGTAGCGGTCCCAGTCGGAGAAGAGGGGTGCCGCCACGAACTCCATGAAACCTGCGATCGATCGGTGTGTAGTTGTTGACTTGCAGGCGGCGCTTGACAATCGGTTGGCGAGAAGCGCCCACCTGACTGAATTTTCGAGATCGTCGTGGAATAGCGGTCGCAGAAGCTGGTCACCGGAATGCCCCGAGCGCGTTCCAGGTCGCCTAAAATGAGTAAGTAAGTACAGGGTTTTTTTTTAATTCGGCAAATGGAAAACCTTAATATCTTCTGCTGTGATGAAGCAATTCGAACGAAACTTGCACACAATATAGTCAACATGTGTCCATGATATGTGTTACGTTGAGGTGTCAATTCATCTTTGTGGCCGCAAGTTACAAGGCGTCAAAAATGCAACTAGAAATTTGAGGTTGCACAAGACTGAATTACGCAAAACTCGCACGTTTCAGCCAATTTTGACGGGGCTACATTCATTAGATTGAGAAGATTACAAGCTTTCGTATGTTCCAAGAACGAGTCGCGTAGCTCCCACATGGCGTCAGTAACGACACGTCAAAGTTGAGATCACCAGCCACAAGGCGTCATTCTTGGCCACCTTGGCCTCCTCGCGCAACTCCGGTGCTTTGGAGCCAACTTTCACGCGTTGTATCTCAAGCACGGTACATCGCACAGGGTTGATTCATCAAGCATATGAAAGGTTGTTTTATTTCAAATCTAATCCACTTAGTCTCACACCGTTGTGACGCAAATCGAGCAAGTCAGGAAAGTTTTAAGCCATGCCAGTTTGCGCAAAATCTCAAATTTTTGGGACTCAACTTTGTGGTAGTGTAACTTGAGCTTGCGATAGCAAAGAGCTGTATATAAGCAGCCCATATCATGGACATATGTCGACTATATTGTGTGAAAGTTTCGTTCAAATTGCTTCACTACAGCAGAAGATTTTCGGGTTTCCCATTTGCCGAATTTAAAAAAAAACCCTGTACGAAGCCAACCGACGGAGCAGTTCGCAGTACCTATTTTGATGTCCTTTGTAATTTATAATCTAATCAATATGCAATCAATTCTATTCATCTACCTATTAAAGCTGGCCAGCTAAATCAAAGTTTGCTGAGGTAAATTAAATTATGTTTGCTAAATCAATTAAATAATCTAATTTCTTCCAATTTATTTCAATTTCATAGAACTCGGACAATCAACGTTGACGCCACCGAACCTTGGGAGAAGAATTCGGTGGAAGCTCTATAGCTCCATTCCTGCGAGATGCGCCAAGGCCTACAGGGATTGCCGATGTCGGCGCACTTGATGAGAATCTGAAAGTGATTACCTATGTATGTTGCGCTCGCTCAACATTGTCGACTTGGCCGGGTAAGCCACCTTTGGTTGGAGGGCATTAGCAAAGCAGCCTTTGCCATGCCAAGGCGAGAAGTTATACCAAAAATGCCAATGCCGTTCGCTCGTCCAAAGGTGTTCCTTCTCCATTCCTGGTATACTGTACCTTCGCTTGAAACGGCAGTGCCGACTAATCACCATCGTCACCTCTCTCTGTCTGACTACCGGCGCATGCGGAACTACTCGCATGCGAGCCCGTCCCTCCCAAACAAATGTACGCACGGTACGCAACGCACGCACTTGGAGAACAAAGATACGCTGCTCGTCGTCGCCGGCCAGCAGAGAAGAGAGTCGCGCGGCGAAGGCCGAGTCGGGCTGAAAGTGTGTCGGCCGGCTATCGACGTCTCACGTCTACCTAGCTTGCCGACGCCATACGGTGCCTGTTCAAGCGAAACGCATGCTGCTCACAAAGTACCTACGCAATGGTTACAGTGATTCTCCCGGAGATACATAGGAATTGGAAGTGAGCGCAAAGGTGCTCAAAATTGATAGTCGCGTACATATATATGTCGTAGCCCAACATGGTATTCAGCCCAATCTGGGATTGGGCTAGCCCAACATGGTATACCTTGTTGGACTAGCCCACCATGGGATCGCGCATCACGCGCGGGACTGTCGCACATCGCGAGATCTCCCCCACTGATATGCAAGGCGGCGCTTGGTGATGTATGGCGCCTCCGTCCAACCTAATGCCCTAACCCCCCCCCCCCCACACACACACACCACACGCTATTTGCCGCGTCCGACAGGCCTCCCCGCCATATCCTAATCCTTATTACTAAGCGGCCTAGAGTCTGTCCGTGTGTTTGTTTGTCTGTCAGCGCCATAACTCTAGACACAGTTGTCGGTTCGCAATGATCTATAGCTTAAACTGACCACCTGAGCACGTAGTTGTGCACCTCCTATTGTGGACTTTGGCTGACGTCTAAATTCCACAATATTTCGCAAATATTGGCTGCACCAGTACATTCTGAGCACAGAAGGCACCACACTCTGTGATTGACATTTGATTTTGCACCAAAAGCACTTTACAGTGTCACCACTCATGACAGGGTTACTGTTGTGTGACTCCAAAGTGTATTCGCAGGCACTGCATGCACTGGCAGGGGCACAGCATCAAACTGCTTTGGATCTATGTCAAATGTCTTTAGATCTATCTGAAATTCCTATGGGGTAAACCCAAATGTCTACAGGCTAAACCCAAGTTTCTATTGTGTATTTACAGGCATGGGAGCTGCTGCGAGCATAAATGTAGGCACTGGCAGGGGCACAGTGTCAAATGGCTTGAGATCTGTCTGAAATCCCCTATTGGCTAAACCCAAATGTCTACGGGCTAAACCCAAGAGTCTGCTGTGTATTTACAGGCACATGAGCTGGCGCGATCCTAAACATAGGCACTGGCAGGGCCGCAGGGTCGAATGGCTTGAGATCTATCTGAAATGTCCTATGGGCTAAGCCCAATTGTCTACGGGCTAAACCCAAGCATCTATTGTGTATTTACAGCCACAGGAGCTGGCAATATCCCAAATGTAGGCACTGTCAATGGCACAGGTTCTAATGACTTGAGATCTAACTGTACTGTCCTGCAGTGCACTGAATTCGATGATTGTGTTATCTCCTTCATGCTCTGCAGGTTACCCATATGCTATTAACCATAGAGATTCTCCTACGGGCTAAAGGCTCTAGTCCTATATACTAAGCGGCATAGAGTGTGTCTGTCTGTTTGTCTGTTTGTTAACACGATAACTCTTGACAGGGTTGACGGATCCTGGAGATCTATACATCAAAAGAACCGCCTTGGTCTGGAATAGAAAACGTCCTATTGTGGACTTTGGCTGATGTCCAAATTCCATGAAAATCACGAAAATATCGACTGCACAGTACAATCTGAGCACTAAAGAGTGCCTGGGGGCCATTTTCGTGGAAATTTCACATTGTCGTGTCACCATTCACTACAGAGTTGTCGCTGTGAGACTCTGAGGTGTATTCAGAGGCACGGGAGCAGGTGCAACAGTAAATGCAGGCACTGGCAGGGGCATTTTGTCAAACGACTTTAGATAAATCTGAAACTTCTTATGGGCTAAGTACTAATGTCAGTGGGCTGAATTCAGTGTATTCTGAGGCATGTGCTCTGATGCAACCATAAATTCAGGCACTGGCAGGGGCAGTGCAAATGGCTTTAGATCTATCTGATTCTCCTACCCAATTGTCTATGGGCTAAACCCAAGTGTCAGTCTGTGTGTCTACAGGCACGGGAGATGGTGTGATCCCCATGTAGGCACTGGCAGGGGCACAGTGCCACATGACTTGAGATCTAACTGTAATGTCTTGCAGTGCTCTGAATCCGATGATTGTGTTGTCTCCTTCATGCTCTACAGATTACACATGGGCTATTGACCACAGAGTTCTGCACTTAAGCATACGTAACTGAACGAAGAACATGAACATAAT
>JASAMZ010005415.1:0-24397 GCA_030248115.1 Linhomoeus sp. GSCO2_2 | reverse complement strand
ATGTGAAATCACGAGAATACAGAGGTGGGAGGTCGTCCGAGTTCGAAGGATGAAGGATCGCCGTTCCACGTGCGCCATAATCCCAGAGTTTCATCGACGACAGGGGTTGCGCTGTTTCGCAGAAGATGCGAGAAGGTAACTATATACTCGTAGAGATAATTTTTGTGTTTAGGATGTGTTTTAGTGGAGAATAACTTCTGAGTAGCCAGAAACTTTTTCTATTATGGCCACTCTGACCTCATAAAGCTCGGTTGCTAGTTAATTTTAGCCTCTTTGGCCGAGAATCCTTTGCGCAGGTCGCAATTCGGAGCTCGATTCGAATGCGCGACACAGTAGTATTCACAAGACTACGTACATCTTACCTACCATACTCATCCATACTACGTAATATATACCTAAGAGTTTAATAGGACCGATCCTTCTTTGCATCACTTCGAATTCTAGGAGCTGAAAGCCCTCAAGGAAGACCTCGACGAGTCACACGAGAAAGCCACCCTCCAGGAGGAACTTCACGCCAAACGGGAAGAGCAGCTGGCCCAGTGGAAGGTTGGCTATATAGTATGCTTAGCCGAGGATCAGGCTGACGAACGACAGTGGTCGCTATTCTACAATACGGGATTTCACTGGCCTGGCTAAGACCTACAATTGGAGATTGTGCACCACTCCGTTTGCGCTAAAACTCTGCTGACGTCTGGCGATTCTTCATTATGCTTAGTGCTACCGCCAACCCACATACGTATATCCCTTCCCCGATCCAGTGAGTCGGTAGTCACGTACTACGTACAAGTAAGTACCCTCCCGTCTACCCCACACCCCCTCCCCCCTCCCCTAACCCGCCCTTAACCCACCCCTCTCTGTCGGAATGGCGAATGTTTATTTAGATTAGCAACGGTCCAATCAGAGCAAGCGGTGCGAGTGCATTGTATACATCAGAAGAATCTGGAACAGGAGGCTTACAAATGCGAGACGGCCGTGTGTGTAAAAAGTTCAGCCTATACTTTGTGTCTGTCAAATTTTGGTGAGCAGTATAGTGAACTTTGTGCGCATCGTTAGCCGCATCTGGAGAAAGTGTCTTGAGAACGTGTACCTTAATAGCAAGTGCAGCTATCCCCACGATACGGTTGTCTGTACAGCTGATCTAAAGCTCAGTGATATCGCCGCGTTCGCTATATGTTATCGGCATGATACGACGCCGTTTATCTGATGTTTCCCACCGTGTGAAACCGTCACATCCAACAAAAAACTTGCCAACAGTGTGGCCCGGTCGTTCTTCATCAGGAATTCCCCTTGGCGTGCGGCTTCTACGTTAACATTCATGGAAAACCAAAGCTTTGGCCATTCATAACATCTTGACATTTCTGTCAAGATTTGATCATTACTGTCAAATTTAGTACTCGGAAAAATTTCTTGTTTTGATCATTTCTGTCAAATTTAGTACTCGCAAAAATTTCTTGTACGCCACTAATTATCCGCAGTCTCTGCGCTTGCCATTTCTGAAGAAATTTCGCTGCTAGCCCATCAGACGAAAATGTCGATTCTGACATCTTTGTAAATTTAATTCTAAATATCTCGAAATTGCAATTTATTAAAACTGTAAAGCTATGTCTTAAATTCTTATTGACTTACGACCATACCATTTCTGCATTCACATTCGTCAATAAATGACGCTATATTTTTGTTAATTTGGAGAGTTTTTGACAAATAATCGCGTATTTCTACTAAATTCCACATTTGCAAAAAATTTCTGTTGTGTTACAAATTATCCGCTGTCTATGCCCTTTCCATTTCCGAAGAAATTTCGCCGCTAGCCCATCAAACGAAAATGTCGATTTTGACATTTTTTCATTTTAATTCAAAATATCTCGAAATGGCAATTTACGAAAACTGTACAACTATGTCACAAATTCTTATTGACATACGGCCTTACTATTTCTGCATTCAAATTCGTCAATAAATGACGTTCTATTTTTGTCAATTCGTGTAATTTTGACAAATAATCGCGTATTTCTATTAAATTCCACCTTTACAAAAATTTCTTTTGTGTTACAAATTATCCTCTGTCTACGCCCTTTCCATTTCTGAAGAAATTTCAATTCTAGCTCATCAGGCGAAAAAGTCGATTTTCGACATTTTGGAATTTTAATTGCGAATATCTCGAAAATGCGAAATTAGCAACACAAACGGACATCGGATCCGTACTCAGCGACCTCGACTCTACTTGACCACATATGCCACATATCTTACTTCGGTGCCACGGACGGACACACACACACACACACACACACACACACACAGACAGACAGACAAATGTGACATTTAGTCAAATCCGTATTATTCCCTGTCAAAAACTCTCCAAATTAACAAAAATATAGCGTCATTTATTGACGAAATGTGAATGCAGAAATGGTATGGTCGTAAGTCAATAAGAATTTAAGACATAGCTTTAGAGTTTTAATAAATTGCAATTTTGAGATATTTAGAATTAAATTTACAAAGATGTCAGAATCGACATTTTCGTCTGATGGGCTAGCAGCGAAATTTCTTCAGAAATGGCAAGCGCAGAGACTGCGGATAATTAGTGGCGTACAAGAAATTTTTGCGAGTACTAAATTTGACAGAAATGATCAAAACAAGAAATTTTTCCGAGTACTAAATTTGACAGAAATGATCAAATCTTGACAGAAATGTCAAGATGTTATGAATGGCCAAAGCTTTGGTTTTCCATGAATGTTAACGTAGAAGCCGCACGCCAAGGGGAATTCCTGATGAAGAACGACCGGGCCACACTGTTGGCAAGTTTTTTGTTGGATGTGACGGTTTCACACGGTGGGAAACATCAGATAAACGGCGTCGTATCATGCCGATAACATATAGCGAACGCGGCGATATCACTGAGCTTTAGATCAGCTGTACAGACAACCGTATCGTGGGGATAGCTGCACTTGCTATTAAGGTACACGTTCTCAAGACACTTTCTCCAGATGCGGCTAACGATGCGCACAAAGTTCACTATACTGCTCACCAAAATTTGACAGACACAAAGTATAGGCTGAACTTTTTACACACACGGCCGTCTCGCAATTGGAAGCCTCCTGTTCCAGCTTCTTCTGAAGGATACAATGCAATCGCACAGCTTGCTCTGATTGGACCGTTGCGAATCTAACTAAAGAATCGCCAATCCGACAGAGACGGGAGGGGTAAGGGAGGGGTAGGGGAGGGGGGAGGGGGTGTGCCCGGGTAGACGGGAGGGTACTTACTTGTACGTAGTACGTGACTACCGACTCACTGGATTGGGGAAGGGATATACGTATGTGGGTTGGCGGTAGCACTAAGCATAATGAAGAATCGCCAGACGTCAGCAGAGTTTTAGCGCAAACGGTAGGGGTGCACAATCTCCAATTGTAGGTCTTAGCCAGGCCAGTGAAATCCCGTATTGTAGAATAGCGACCACTGTCGTTCGTCAGCCTGATCCTCGGCTAAGCATACTATATAGCCAACCTTCCACTGGGCCAGCTGCTCTTCCCGTTTGGCGTGAAGTTCTTCCTGGAGGGTGGCTTTCTCGTGTGACTCGTCCAGGTCTTCCTTGAGGGCTTTCAGCTCCTAGAATTCGAAGTGATGCAAAGAAGATCGGTCCTATTAAACTCTTAGGTATGTACGTAGTATGGATGAGTATGGTAGGTAAGTGTACGTAGTCTTGTGATACTACTGTGTCGCGCATTCAATCGAGCTCCGAATTTGCGACTTGCGCAAAGGATTCTCGGCCAAAGAGGCTAAAATAACTAGCAACCGACTATGAGGTCAGAGTGGCATAATAGAAGTTCTGGCTACTCGGAGATCTCTCGGGAAACGCATCCTAGACGGAAAACGTATCTCTACATATATGGTACCTTCTCGAATCTCTGGATTACGGCGCAACTCCTGTCGTCGATGAAACTCTGGATTATGGCGCACGTGGAACAGCAATCCTTCATACTTCGAACTCGGACGACCTCCACATTCTGTGTCTCGTGATTCCACATTTGAGCGTAGTCATTGTGTAGTAACGATCGCGATGAAGTCGTTGCCGCCAAGGCGGCGAACAACACAAACAACAGGTTCATCAAATCGTTTGGCAAGAAGGGTCCGCCTCTATGCAGTAGGGTCCGTTTAGCAAAAGGGGGAAAGTTTGGGAAGGCTAATTCAAGGAGTAACTAACTATGTGAGTCAGCGGCGTGCCTCGGTGAGTGTTGACTGAAGAGTCAAATTCCTTTGATTTCCCTCAACAGCTGCCGGCTTGCGGCTTGGCGTCTATTCTTTGTTGTAGAATGTCAAACGAACGTTGGAGTATAGGTAGACAAAATGCGATCGTTTGTCGTCCGTTTTGGCGCCGGGTGGGCCAGACTTCGTAGTCGTACTAGTAGTGTGGCCAGAGAATGTAAGCCATACATAGCCCAAAGGGAGGGAGTTAGGGAGGGAGGGAGGGAGGGAGGGAGGGAGGGAGGGAGGGAGGGAGGGGAGGGAGGGAGGGAAGGTGGGAGGGAGGGAGGGAGGGAGGGAGGGAGGGAGGGAGGGAGGGAGGGAGGGAGGGAGGGAGGGAGGGAGGGAGGGAGGGACGGAGGGAGGGAGGGAGAGAGAGAGGGAGAGAGGAGTGGAGCGAGTGCGGTAAAATGACACCTCAAAGGGTCGGCTAGCCCTTTGTGCTGACTTCACTAGGTTGCCGAGGGTCTTTCTCGATTCGCCATGGTCCATTCTCTTCTGGAAGCCCCAAAACGAAATCGATCGTACATTGCAGAGAGCACTGTAGAACAGAACCGGAAGTACGCGCGTTGAGTGAGAACAGCTTTCAGTCAGAATAAAACGCCTAGATGCTTCCTTTTAGACACGAACTACTTCTCCAGTGACAGTGAACTGCGACGCGTCATCCTCGTATAACTGTAAGAAAACACCATTGCACTAAGTCAGTTAAACTTTAAGATCACGCCGCTGGTTTCCTTTGCGCCAACTTGTGTAGTGTCACCTTCTGGCGTGTAGCCACCAGTTGGCTGGGGAGAGGGGAGGGTGCCAGGGAAGGGTGGTCTAGCCCTCTGGAGGGGGCATACGTGTAACCGGGGGGGGGGGGGGGGGGGGGGGGGGGGGTAAGCCCCCCCCCCTAGCCGAAAGTGTACCCCCCCCATACCCCCCCCCCAGGTACCCCCCTCCCACCTTACCCAAAAGACCCCCACCCCAAGAAATTAAAAAATTTTAGCCAGCGGCGCTTAAAAAATGCAAAAATTTAGACTGCGGCGCTTGAAAATATCAAAAATTTACCCGGTGGCGCTATATTTTGGTCGTTTTTGACCAAAATTAAGCGATTTTTGGCACTTTTTGGCCTATTTTTGCGAAATTTTCTTATTTTTTGGTACTTTTTTGGCAAAATTTTTAGGTCATTTGACCCCCCCTCCAGGGGCCTCAGACCCCCCCCCCCCCTGAGGGGTCCTATACCCCCCCCCCCCCCCCCCCCCTGGCCGGTTGGCGCTTACACGTATGGGAGGGGGGGGGGGGGGGGGTGGGGGGTGGGGGACGCAAAACGACCTAAAAATGCCGAAAAACTGAAGAACAGAATGTTTTTAAAAATAGACCAACAAACTGTTTTTAAAAGTGTTATTTTATTAATACAGAGTGGTCAGTGAGCGTTCTAAAGCGAAAGAGCCCAAGATCATCTCGCTAAGACGCAAGGCGCCTTTGGGTTACTACAACTCGCGAAATTCAAATTGCAATTGCAATTTACTAATTGCAAAAATCCCAAGATCGTCTCTCTACGACTTTTCAACGCCGAGAACTGAAAACCGAACGAACGGACGGACGGACGCACGCCGAGCTCTCGTAGTTGTCGCCCGGCTGAGGCCGGGCGAAAATACTGGGAGACTAGAGTCTATAGCCCGTGGATAACGCATTGCAGCTTCAGAAACCGATGCCGCGCAGCTGACGCGCTGCAGCTTCAGAGACCGATGTCGCGCAGCTGACGTGCTGCAGATTCAGAGACCGATGTCGCGCAGCTGACGTGTTGCAGCTTCAGAGGCCAATGTCGCGCAGCTGACGCGCTGCAGCTTCAGAGACCGATGTCGCGCAGCTGACGTGCTGCAGATTCAGAGACCAATGTCGCGCAGCTGACGTGTTGCAGCTTCAGAGGCCGATGTCGCGCAGCTGACGCGCAGCAGCTTCAGAGAACGATGTCGCGCAGCAGCTTCAGAGACCGATGTCGAGCAGCCGACGCGTTGCAGCTTCAGAGACCGATGTCGCGCAGCTGACGCACTGCAGCTTTAGAGACCGATGTCGCGCAGCTGACGTGCTTCAGCTTCAGAGACCGATGCCGCGCTGCTGACGCGCTGCGCTTCTGACAATGGTTCGGGATTGCTGGTCTCGGTGTCGCTTTGCGCCGCCTGCGTGCCCGTTGTCGCGCAACTCACGCGTTGGATCGGATATTCGCAGCCCGTTGTCGTGCAACTCAGGCGCTGGAGAACATGGCCCTACTGTCATTGCGCATCCAAGTGTTGTCAAAATGTTGTCTCACTTGGTACTGAACCTCTGCCTCAAACTTTCTCGGATTCAGCACTAAACGCAGGCAACACTGGCCGTCACCGCGGACTGTGTATGACGGTTCTGAATGTAGACTGTGCACTGTATACGCAGGCTGCACTGGTCGCGAACTATCTATGGCTGCCCGCAGTGTAGATTGTGTTCGCGCGCGGCTTTACTTCAGCGCGGGACGGCCCGCTGGTACGCTGGTATTGTAGAGTGAAGAGCGTCGACCCTCCCCTATAGCAGCATATAATCAATAGTCTGACGTCACCGGCTTCGCGACATAGGCGGTCGCTCGTGCGACGCGCACTCATTGGACGGATGCGTGCTCGCGACGCACGGTGATTGGACAGACGAAATACGTCATCCGACAGGCGGCGCGGCAGTCGATCGACCGAATTTAGGCGGCGGCCAAAGACCAAACTTCCGCCAGATGGTCCCCCGTGGAAGGCGGTTCCGAAAATGTATAGATGTCCGGGATCCGAGGCCGCGGTCGAAAGATATTTTGTTCACACACATTCACACACAAATAGACAGACTGACAGACAGCGCGCGATTAGTAGAGAGGATCTCTCAAGGGGTGAGGGGTAGAGTCACTAATAAAGGGTCACTAGGGGATACAATATGGGTGACGGAGGACTCCCCACTCCTAAATGGCCCACCCAACCCCCCTCCCCCTTCCTCTAACACGCGTGTAGTGTAGACGCAAGCATTTATAGCTTCAAAGCGCGCCCGCTACTGTGCTTCACAGTTCATACTGCAAGACACCACTTATTCTGATATGTACCCTCCGCAGAACGTTCACTCAAGTTGACTTGAGCCATTCTGGGGCGTTGCGGCGACGATCGTTGTAGTCGTACTTCAAAAATTCATATGCTCCAATATCTCTGCGGGCCTGGAAAAAAACCCTCGGCCTGCCGTCCTTGCTTTTGGAGGCTGGGTGGACGCACGCCTTGAGGTTGGGCGCTTGCCTCGAGCGATTAATTAGGTGGCCCACAGGACGACTTCGTGTTGTTCCCTCCTCTTCCTCCTTCTTGAGACTTTCTACCTTGGTGGCATCGAGGCAGTATCTCCCACGGCCGTCTAAACAAGTATACGAGCGCATTATAAAAACTCTCTCTCTCTCTCCCCAAGCTTCCCTCCTCAAATGAGGTCCCGCTACAAACACTGTCAGTTGTTTTCGCCGCGAGTTAAAACTGAGATAAAACTGCGATTTTAAATTTCGGCTAACTCATGCAAGCAGCGCCCCATATGTGGAATCGGTGCGCCCGGCCAATCGAGCGGGGTGACTGTGCCTCACAGGCACACAGAAAGACAGACTCATAGTCGGACTAAATAGGGACAGAATAATCCCCCCCCCCGGTCCCTAGATCGCAGTTGAAATGGTAAGACAAGTCGATTATTGGAGGTATTCATACGTGTAGTCGCCAGCCGGCTAGGGGGGGGGGGGGGGTATAAGGCCCTTCAAGGCGGGGAGGGGGGTCCAGAGCTCCTGGACGGGGGTCAAATGACCTAAATTTTTTTCAAAAAAGTACTAAACATGCAAAAATTTTGCAAAAATAGGGTAAAACCGCTAAAAATCGCTTATTTTTGGTAAAACACGTTGAAAATATAGCGCTACAGGCAAAATTTTTGCCATTTTCAAGCGCCGTAGGCGAAAATTTTTGAAATTTCTAGAGGGGGCTTACCCCCCCCCCCCCCCCCCCATAACACCCCTCCCCCTCCGGCTACACGTATGGTTTTATTGTACATCGTTATGTCATATCGTACCACAAGCGAGCTCATAGCCCAGATGGCATTGAGCTTCCGGTTGTCGCATATACAACTCGTGTACAACTCGTCACAACTCCCGATTGTAGTATACCTTGTGCCTGTGTAGTATGCTCCGTTGAGAGGCCGTGCGCTAAATAATAACCCTAGTGTGCAAGTACTGTTTGTAACTATACATGCCTTCAAAGAAGTAAAGGTAACATCTGTGGAAGTCGCCCTTTGACGTCAACTGTCTCTCGCGCTCCAGCCCTTCTTGCCAACTGAGTAGCTGCCCTGGGTACCACGCAACAAAGGTGCCTGCAAAAGTCCTCGCGACACCACGATAAAAATTCACGCAATGTGATAATGTGCAGAACGTACATGTTATAGAAGCTTTAAGTTTCAGTTTCAGTTTCAGTTTCAGTTGCAAAAGCCTGAAACTGAATCGAAACTGCCACGGACATCATAACTGCAAAAAGTCTTGATAATAAGTTTATACAAAATACCACAGTTTACACCATTCTGCCTTTTGCACAGACCTTTTGGAAGTTTTTCCGTGGTCAGAACTCCATTTCCCACCAAAGAGCTTTCTTTTGCGACCAGAAGGCAGTCGAGGTCAGACTCGCTCGAAGAGGGCATAGCGTGCGCCTTTGCAGCTCTGGTAGTTCGCTTGGTTGGTGGCGCAGATTGGGAACAGTCAGCAGCAAGAGATGCGGTCGCTGTCGCTCTTTTGTAGCGGACGAGCTCTCTCAGCCGCTTGAACTCGAAGACATGACCTTCTGCCCTGAGAACGGCCGCTACAGTATAGGCGTCAGGGGCGGAGGCGACGATGTCGTCTGCTTCGAGACGCGCCTTGATCTTCTCTGGAAGACCTCGTGTATTTGCAGTGGCACAGGCAGTGCTGTGATGCGCCTTCTTGAAAATGCGCGCCCTCCCTCCTTCAACTTTCACCAGCACTGCCGCTTGACAACTTGTCCTGCATGGTTATGGGTGGATAAAAAAATGTATACACGAATGAATCGTACACATACCGCATGTACTGCACAAACAAATATCACTTTTCAAATAATTAGAGGAATGAACAAACACGTAAATGAATAATGAATTTCATACATACCAAATGGGTCCAGAGACCGTGCTTAACTCTGCGTTTGTCGCCAATATTTTCGCAAGAATCGGTCTATTAAGGACGCTGAAGTTTGGTGTCAGAGATGTCCTGTCCACACAACAGGCTAGCATACATATCCTGCAAGTTTCAGCCTTCAAGCTTTCCACAGCTTGCTGGAGAGGGGAGGGTGGCTATAGACTTTTGAAGCACTTTTAAGTTCAAGCCATATTTTGAGTCTCAAATTTTTGTAGTGAACTTTATGGTTTATGCACAGCATGAACCTTATCTGGAGAAAGTATCTTGAGAACGTGTACAATATACCAAGCTCAGCTAACCTCTCGACACGGTTTATCACACAGCTGATCTAAACGATCAGTGATATCGTCGCGATCGCTATACATACTGTATGTGATTAGGATGATTGTGAAATCTACCTGTGCAATACCGTCGCTGAGGCGCGGCGAAACAACTATGAAATGTGTTCAATAAACACACCTGGCAGCCCTCTGACATTTGTAGTAAATCCGGTGGCCATTCTTGCTCTTCAAAGACATTCCACCATGCTTTCGCAATGCCAACTGATGGTCTTGCATGAACTCAACAGCGTCAAGTGACTCAACATACTCGTAGTGGGCAGACATAGATGGTAGTACTCCAATGAAAACGAATGTGGATAGCGCCACGAATCTCCTTCGCTTCACAGTCGCTGGTAAGGGAATTGGCCACGTTTGTGGTATTTGTGTACAAAGTGTGCGTAATTTCTGCTGTCACAGCTCGTCGCATTTAAACCCTGGCTAATAAAGCTAACCGAGCGTGGCTAAGCAGGCCGTTCAAATAACAGGCGTCCTTTCGCTTCTTTTCGCTAGATAATCACTACAACTGACGGAAATGCCACCCATCCCTCCACGGAAACTGAATAATAATGTGGAGGATCCCATCCCGTGGAGGGTCACACTACCTCTCCTCGTTACCCTGTAACCCCCCCCCCCCCCCCCCCCCCCCCTCCGTATTTTACTACTTGGCCCAGCGCAAGCAGCAACGACTCGCCCGCTGTTGTGGCGAGTGTTGTTGCTTTGTCTAGAGTGATAGTTGTTTGTCACATGTGAATAGCTTGAGCGTTGTACAAAATGCCTATTCCACCTGGCGAGCTGAATAGGCTTGTGTGCTGCCAGAAGAGGAAGTGCCTGCAGAGCTTCAATTTTACTGCAACTGCCGAGAAACTGCGAAGGACTATTCGTACCAGATTTGGATCCAACTTCAAATCAAAGTTCTTGCTCCAGTACTTCTCAGACAGTGAGCATCTGGGAAACTAGGGGGAATTTGATTTCACTGTTGGCGGCCACCTTGTCTGCGCGACTGCCTTCTATTCAATCTATGGAATCAGTCATTCGACATTCCATTCTGTCCAGAGCTCGTACAGAGCCGGAGTGCGCTGTTTTGTTCATGGCAACTCTGGAGCGAAGAATGAGCGGTCGTCAGCCTTCCCAATTATGGCTTTCGTGAAGAACTACATTGAGAACCATGGAGAGTTTCAGCCGGACAAAAAGCAGGTTCACCTGCCTTCCCATACTACTGTCGGCGAGCTCTACCGCGACTTTGTCGAGCGCTATCCTGTTGAAGAAGGCGCGGCATGCTCTGAGAAGCACTTCGACAAGCTGAGGAAGAAACACTTTCCGAACGTGGTCATTCCAGCCGAAAACCGGTAGGCTATTTCGCGCCATCTGGTGGATCTCTTCACTGATATCAGTGATTGCCATAACAAATAAGATGCGCTTGTTTAGATTCTCCAAGTGCAACCTCTGCTCCAACATCAAACAGCGCGAGCGAGAGCTTGAAGTTGGTGATGAAGCAGGAAGAACAGCCTTGCTGGAGGAGAAACGACGCCACACCTGCCTCTTTGCAAACCAGAGGGTCGAATTCCACAGAAAGATTCAAATAGTCAGGGAGCGCCCGACATCGTATTTGGTGCTCGCCACTGATGGAATGGATCAGATGAAGACGAGGTGCGAATTCGACTCGACATAGTTGTACGCATTATCACTTAAGACATCTACCTCAAATTGATTGTAGGTACGTAACTTTAGCGCCCAGTTATAATAAGAAAATCAAAATGAAAAATTATGTATTTTAGGTTGCCATACAGCAAGTTTTGCCATTCCGCACTTGGCAACATTTACAAGATGCAGTGCCATGTCTTTGGGGCAATGCAGTTTGGAAAGGCTCTCTTCGTCTTCGTGGATGTCATTGAGTACCCTCACGATGGGAATCTGAACTCCACCTGCATCCTTGACGTTCTCTACAGAATGCGGGAACAGCTGCCTAGAGACATGCACTTGCAACTCGACAACACCTGCAAAGAGAACAAGAATCAATACGTCATGGCCTTTCTGGCATGGCTTGTGGAATGTGGAATTCTCGACAGCGTTACGGTTGGATTTCTGCCAACAGGTATGAAGCAGACGACGACGACGACGACGACGACGACGACGACGACGAAGACGACGACGACGACGACGACGACGACGGCGACGGCGACGGCGACGACGACGACGACGACGACGACGACGACGACGACGACGTTGATGGTAACAGGCTCTTCAATTAAGGCCATACTCACATTCAACCCGACCAATACTTCTCGTGCCTGTCGGACTACATCAAACGAAATGGCTGTCTTTCAATACAGCAGCTTCGCCAGGCTATTGAAAGCTGTTTCAAGAGCGAGCTCACGTATGACGGGCAGACCATAACGCCTCAATTTGTGAAGCTTGAGAAAATCTTCGCGTTGCGCGAATGGCTGATACCTCACTCCCGTGGACTGAAAGACATCAGTCAGTATCACCAGTTCCAATTCATCAGGGACGAACGGAACAAGTGTGTCATGTATGCTAAACAGTGGGTCGAGAGCGAATGGGAGGGGCCTTTGACACTCCTAAAGAGCTTGCCCGATGATGGTGAGGATGATACGAATTAAATATCCAATAACCCCCCCCCCCCTCGCTGGCCAACTCCCCCCCCCCCCCCTACCGCCCTCGCTGGCGCCAAACCCCCCCCCCCCCCCCCCCCCCTCCAATAATGAACCATGACGTCAAACCATAAATTAATCAAATAATAGTACTACTCAAATGTGTGACCGTTTAGGCGGCCCCAAAATCATCAAACCAAGCTATGACAAGTTCAACATCGAACTGGTAGAGGAGACGATCGACAAAGCGGCTGAAAAGGTTTCCAGCTTCACAAGCGGCGTTAAGACGAATTGGTCCGAGTTCTTGTCTCAAGAGAGAAGCAGGAGGCAGTTCTGGGAATCCGTTCCTTCCATTGGTTGGTTGCTTTATTACCTGTAGTTATTACATCGTAAGCGTTTGTAACAGTTGTAAACGCTAACAAAGTTTTAAGCCATTCCTCAATGTGAAGCAAACGTTCAAATTATAGACACAAGCGTCCTCCGCTCTCAATACAAGCAGTGCTTGCGCTATGCTGAGCCTGAGAATCCAGAATGGATTGGGGAGGAGTTAATGCATGCTGCAAAAAATAGAGCGATGCAAACTGCTCCGCTTCCTGACGTCATGGAGAAAGCTCGAGAGTCCGAATGCAATCTGAGGCGCAAGGTATGACAGTCACACAGTACATTTTTCGCCGCGCCCCAGCGCGGCGAGTACAGGGTGGCCCAGCGAAAACTGACCGACTTTGTTGGCTTGTATCTCTTGCGTGCGCTGGCCATTTGGGCTCAAATTTTCAACGAATGTAGTACATAAACTAGCTTGAAGATGTGCCTAGTTACAGCAGTTTTGCTTGCCCAACGAGAGAGATTTAACGAGCAACGCAACTATCAGCCACTTTTTAGGTGGCCGCCGCTCAGTGTAATGAGCTTGTGATCCAGGATTTCTCCTAAACTCGCAGCAATTGTTGTAAACTTTGTTTTCTATCGTATGTCAAAATTTCAGCAGGCTGGATTGAGTCTGACAGAAGATACAGTCGTTTTCGTTGAAGACACCACGACATTCGTGGAGCAATGGACCAACTTTGGCACCTTGTAACTAAGGCTAGAAAGGTCGCAGCGGCATGAGACAGAAGCTAGGATACTCGGGATGACTTACTTTGTGACATATTCAAAGCTCGGGAAAATAAAAAAATTTTGAAAAATCTCGCTAAATTCAGCGTCATTTCTCTGGGGAAGCGTCTCGTTAACCTTGTCACACCATTACACTACTTGCGAAGTTGAAAATTTGCGCATCCTTAAGTTAGTTTATGTACTACATTCGTTGCAAATTTCAGCCAAATCGGCCAACGCACGGAAGAGATATAAGCCAACAAAGTTGGTCAGTTTTCGCTGGGCCACCCTGTATATATACGGACGCTCTTGTCTGTTCGTTCCTCTGTGTGTGTGTTTGTGTGTCAAACAACTAGACGTGACGGTTAGTGCCACCCAATGGAGTCGAATGCGCTGAGTAACGTGCCGTTGTCCGTTTCTGTTGCTAATTTTGCTATTTCGAGATATTAGCAATCAAAATATGAAAATGTCAAAAAAGACACTTTTATTTACAAACCGTATAGAGGAACTTTTTGCTGAAATGGAAAGGGCATAAGACGCGATGCATTTGGGACATAGTTTCGGATTTTAGAATTCATGAAATTAGGGATATTTTTAAGGGTTTTGTCAAAATTCCCAAATTTCGACAATTTCAAACAGCTTAAATTCCAAAAAATTTTTGCACCGATGTATTGAACATAGCCTCCAACTATTTAGCGAAATTAGGGATATTTTCAAGGGAATTGTGGAAATTCCTAAATTTCAACAATTTCAATCACTTTAAATTGCAAAACTTCTCTGCACGAATGTATTGAACATAGCCTACCAAGTATTTAACAAACAGTTTCAGAAATATGATTAACGAAAATTGGGATATTTTCAAGGGTTTTGTTAAGATCCCCAAATTTCGACGATTTCAAACAGCTTAAATTTCAAATTTCTTTGCATGGTTGTGTCGGGCATAGTCTGCCAACTATAGCAAATAGTTCTACATTTTATAATTAACGAATTTAGGGATATATTCAAGGTTTTTCTCAAAATTGCCAAATTTCGACAATTTCAAACAACCTAAAATTCAAAATATCTTTGCGTGGATGTCAAGTAATTATACAGCAGTTTCAGATTTTAGAATTCACAAAATTTGGGATATTTTCAAGGTTTTTTTCAAACATGGCAGATTTTGGCAATTTCAAATGGCTAAAACTTAGCAATATTTTTTCCATGGATGTGTCCGGCAACGTATGTTTTGCCACCTATTCAATCGAAGACGAAACGCGGCAATTCTGTTTACTGTGCGGTTCTGTAATCTACAGCAACGGTACCGTAACCGTCCGCATTTGTGACCCAAAAGAAAAGGGCGTCGTCCCATTTAGACCCTCTTTATTCCAAAGTGAACCTGCGGCGAACATTCCTGATCCATTTATGGATCAGTACCCACCAATGCGCCTTACAGGCATCGATTGCCCAACAATGGCACAAACTACCTTTGGAAACTCGAGGTAACTGCGGCGATACTCCCCAAAGAAATGCTCAACTTACTATTCTGACACTCTATGGAATATACTCCTCAAATGCACGACACACTATACAAGGCCAATCAACCATCATCGGGTGCCCAGTTTTTTCGCTCGGCCTCAGCCGAGCGAACCCTATCAAGAGCTCTGCGTGCGTGCGTGTGTGCGTACGTACGTGCGTGCGTGCGTGCGTGCGTACGTCACGCTCGCTTCGGGCTTAATAACTCGCTCGTCTGACGTCGTAGGATGGAGTTTGAGACATCGGCGAGTAGCCCGCGGACTCCTCTAGTCACCTGAGTAGACAAACCAAAAATAAATTTTCAAACTCGCGCGCTACAGTATCCCAAAGTGGGGTCCATTTTAAGACAAAAGTTGACCGAGGCTAGTCAAATCGCATATCAAAGTGAAGCGCTCGAGCTCCTGAGCACGAATCCGACAACAAAAAGTTTCAAAAGTTTAAACAGAGAGCTACAGTAACCAAAACGCGTCGAAAACTGGAAACGACACGCTTGCTTCGGGCTTAATAACTCGCTTGTCTGACGTCGCTGGGTTGAGTTCGACACATCGACGGGTAGCCCTCGGACTACTCTCGCCATCTGAGTGTTCAAAACTGAAATAAGTTTTAATACTCCCGCGCTACAGTATCCCAAAGTGGGGTCCGTTTTAAGACAAAAGTTGACCGAAGCGAGTCAAATCGCATATCAAAGTGAAGCGCTCGAGCTCCTGAGCACGAATCCGGCAACAAAAAGTTTCACAAGTTTAAACAGAAAGCCACAGTAACCAAAACGCGTCGAAAACTGGAAACGACACGCTTGCTTCGGGCTTAATAACTCGCTTGTCTGACGTCGCTGGGTTGAGCTCGACACATCGACGGGTAGCCCTCGGACTACTCTCGCGAACTGTGACGTCAAAATAATAACAAGTTTTAAAAATTGCGCGCTACAGTATCCCGAAGTAATGTCCGCGAAAAGTCAAAGCTTCATCGAACCTACATAGTCGAATCGCATATCAAAATGAAGCGCTCGACCTCCTGAGCAAGAATCCGACAACAAAAAGTTTCAAAAGGTCAATGAGAGGGCTACATACAGTAACCAAAACCCGATGAAAACTGCAGATTTTGGTTTGTTATATCTTGGCACTCGTGCGTTGCAGAGCGGCGGTCTTGACATCGCTGAAGAGCTCACTGCAAGCCAACATCAAATTATGCTCACAATTAACCTGTAGTTTTGGGTTAGATTCCAGTGTCTTTTTTAAATTTAGTCTGAAAAGATGATTTTCTTGGTGTAAAGAATTAAACCCGAGCGATACCAATGTTGCGTAGCAAGACCACTCCAAAAAGTGTAGTCGCGAGGAGAGTCAAAGATGTTGCACGAAACCGGAAAGGGCCTTGCTACAATCTCAGTAAAAATTCAAAGCTCAAAACCACTCCGCTTTTTAAAAGAGACTTGTTACTCTAAGCTTGTTGAGGTGGCATTTAGTAACTATAGGCTAGTAACTACTGCTAGTATAACCATCCCTGCATGATGCAACACCTTTGCCAGACTACGTTATAAACCACTTTTAGATTCGAACAGCCGAGCGAGAGGACACACCACCGACGGAGGCCCAGCAAGACGCTGCAAACGATTGTGGAGACGATTCCCTCGACGTCGGCATGGTTGTCGCCGTTGAGCCTGATATCGACTACTGTACCAAAGCAAAAAGCAGTCCGCTGACGCACCCATGGCTCGCAGTTGTTCAACAGATCGTCTCAGAAGACACAATTGAAGTTGGATGGCTCTATGGCAGTCTGGCCGGCAAATGGCAAGTGGGTGGCAGTGACACTATTCACCGCAGAAGTGTGTGCCTTAGTGGCATTCGACTCCTCCCCAGCGGACGGCTGTCACAATCGGCAAAGGAGGCGATAACTCAAGAGATGGAACCAAAAGAGAGGGAATTTGTCGAGCGGCTGGAAGAGCAGTTGCAGATGGAGTACACTGGAGCCGATTCTGACAGCGACCCTGAGGAATCGCTGGCCGATCTCAAGAGGAGGAAGCACAATTGACTGCTGCACGACGTATGGTTGACTCCTTGCCAACCGTGAGGTTGGCGTCGTACTGATACCGGGCAGTCGCAACCATACGATTGATATTCTTTGTGAATGGCGTGCACTCCAACCGTATGGTTGACTCCTCGCCAACCGTAAGGTTGGCGTCATACTGAGACCGGGCAGTCCCAACCGTACGGTTGTCAGCGTCGCAACCATACGATTGATCTGGTTTACCTTTAGTGTGCCAAGCAAACAGTATTCCAGTTGCTTGTTGGATTATAGACAGTATGAGACGCACGAATGGTGTTACTCGCCTACTGTAGTGAATTCTGTTGTACTATGCTGCTGACTATGACAGTACGCTGCGTGCAACTTGCTTTTTTCGCTCGGCCTCAGCCGAGCGAACCCTATCAAGAGCTCGGCGTGCGTACGTACGTGCGTACGTGCGTACGTACGTACGTGCGTCACGCTCGCTTCGGGCTTAATAACTCGCTCGTCCGACGTCGTAGGAAGGAGTTTGAGACATCGTCGAGTAGCCTGCGGACTCCTCTCGCCGTCTGAGTGGTCGAAACTGAAATAAGTTTTCAAACTCGCGCGCTACAGTATCCCAAAGTGGGGTCCATTTTAAGACAAAAGTTGACCGAAGCTAGTCAAATCGCATATCAAAGTGAAGCGCTCGAGCTCCTGAGCACGAATCCGACAACAAAAAGTTTCAAAAGTTTAAACAGTGAGCTACAGTAACCAAAACGCGTCGAAAACTGGAAACGACACGCTTGCTTCGGGCTTAATAACTCGGTTGTCAGGCGTCGCTGGGTTGAGTTCGACACATCGACGGGTAGCCCTCGGACTCCTCTCGCCGTCTGAGTGGTCGAAACTGAAATAAATTTTCAAACTCGCGCGCTACAGTATCCCAAAGTGGGGTCCATTTTAAGACAAAAGTTGACCGAAGCTAGTCAAATCGCATATCAAAGTGAAGCGCTCGAGCTCCTGAGCACGAATCCGACAACAAAAGGTTTCAAAAGTTTAAACAGAGGGCTACAGTAACCAAAACGCGTCGAAAACTGGAAACGACACGCTTGCTTCGGTCTTTAAAATAACTCGCTTGTCTGACGTCGCTGGGTTGAGTTCGATACATCGACGTGCAGCCCTCGTACTACTCTCGCGAACTGTGACGTCGAAATAATAACAAGTTTTGAAAATTGCGCGCTACAGTATCCCGAAGTAGTGTCCGCGGACAGTCAAAACTTCATCGAACCTAGTCGAATCGCATATCAAAATGAAGCGCTCGACCTCCTGAGCAAGAATCCGACAACAAAAAGTTTCAAAAGGTCAATGAGAGGGCTACAGTAACCAAAACGCGATGAATACTGCAGACTTTGGTTTGTTATATCTTGGCTCTCGTGCGTTGCAGAGGAGCGGTCTTGACATCGCTGAAGAGCTCACTGCAAGCCAGCATCAAATCATGCTCACAATTAACCTGTAGTTTTGCGTTAGATTCCAGTGTCTTTTTTAAAATTTAGTCTAAAAAGATGATTTTCTTGGTGTAAAGAATTAAACCCGAGCGATACCAATGTTGCGTAGCAAGACCACTCCAAAAAGCGTAGTCGCGAGGAGAGCTAAAGAAGCTGCACGAAACCGGAAAGGGCCTTGCTACAATCTCAATAAAAAGTCAAAGCTCAAAACCACTCCGCTTTTTAAAAGAGACTTGTTGTTGAATATGTATTGGGATGGTACACTGAAGCTACGTGAGGAACTGAGATGATTCCATATTCGACAACTGTGCAGCACTGTGCTATTCTGTGGAAACAAGAAGAATAAGTGTTATTGTCAGGCTATCATATTTGGTTACACTGCAGAGGTAAGGACACCTTTGGAACTCACACTCATATATCAAGTGGTGTTTGCAGAAGTAACGCATCCATTAGCACTCCAGAATACACATTTTAACCAGACGATTAGATTTTTGTAGAGAATACGCTGAAAAACACCCTTTGGTTGTCAAGGTCCAGAAATCAGGAATTCTGCGCGAACGTGTTTTAATAGATTTTCTATGGCGAACCTTGCCGTCGCGTCGCCGTTCTCCTTCTTATTCTTCTTGCGGTGCATGTGTCCTCCACCACTTGTCGACCTCGTTGGGAGTGTGGATGTGCCTTAGAAGGCTTTAGCAATTTCGGAAAGTTGTTTCGAAACGCAAAGCAAATACCTTCTTGCTGCTGTACTGAGTGTCTCGCAAAATCCAGCCAATCTTCGCTTTTTCAGAAGAAACCTCTTCGTTTCGTTTCCTTCAGCGAATGAATATTGCAGCCAATTTTAGCTAATAAAGCGCTGCCCAACCCTCGTCGTCTTCGGCCGAAAAATCGAAGATTTCGCAATCAAACCCTTCTCAGGGAGGCAGTCAAAAAGCGCCTCTTTGGACAGTGAAGCGCCCTCTACACTTTCCTCCGCCATCACACGTGCTAAAATTCATAGTTCGTCAACAAATTTTCGCTCGTAAATTTCGTATCATTCTAGCGGCTTCAAAGTCGCTGGATCAGATAAGGATTATCGCCAATGTTATACAAAGCTGAAACCCAGCACGATAGTAGGCAATAACGCGTTGACTAAAACGTATTCGTTTGCTACTGTTCTAAGTGTATCCAAGCAGTAAAATACCTTATTGATTATCCGCAGTCACATCCACTACTTAGGTAGCAAAGTGTGCGTGCCTGAAGACAACACGAAATACGAGATTTGCCTGTGCTACCTCAGTTTATTATTTGGTACGGAGCTTGACGGATGTATCGTGCAGTCCACAATTATGCGTCCGGGATCCATCGCCGCTGTCGAAAGTTATCGTGTTCACAGACAAACAGACAACGCGAGACAGACAACGCGAGATTAGTATAGAGAGGATTATCGTGTTCACAGACAAACAGACAACGCGAGATTAGTAGAGAGGATTGTGTACGCGCGCGGCTTTACTTCGCGGGACGGCCCGCCGGTATTGTAGAGCGAAGAGCGTCGACCCTCCCCTATGGCAGCATATATAATCAATAGTCTGACGTCACCGGTTCGCGACGTAGGCGTTCGCTCGTGCGACGCGCACTCATTGGACCGATGCGTGCTCGCGACGCACGGTGATCGGATAGACGAAATACGTCATCCGACAGGCGGCGCGGCAGTCGATCGACCGAATTTCGGCGGCGGCCCAAGACCAAACTTCCGCCAGATGGTGCCCGGCGGAAGGCGATTCCGAAAATGTATAGATGTCCGGGATCCGTCGCCGCTGTCGAGAGTTATCGTGTTAACACACAAACAAACACACTGACAGACAGCGCGCGATTAGTAGAGGGAGGTGCCCGGCGGAAGGCGATTCCGAAAATGTATAGATGTCCGGGATCCGTCGCCGCTGTCGAGAGTTATCGTGTTAACACACAAACAAACACACTGACAGACAGCGCGCGATTAGTAGAGGGATATCATCGTGTTAACACACAAACAAACACACTGACAGACAGCGCGCGATTAGTAGAGGGATGTAGAGTGGGGCCGCGTTGAAAAGGCAAGCGTCTACAGACAGACACTACAAGCGTCTACAGACAGACACTACACCTAGCTGGCATAGTAATGTAGGGCAAGCGTCTACAGACAGACACTACAAGCGTCTACAGACAGACACTACACCTAGCTGGCATAGTAATGTAGATTCGTTACGCGAGGTGAAGGAAGCGGCGCCGTGGGGCGGCGGGTCGGTCCCCCCTTCCTTCCCGGCCACCTTTCCATCCGGCCTCTCTGGTCAGCCAGGGGCCGACTCGGCCGACCTTTGCCAATCCTGCTCCTACTATACAGTTATCCTTGCTGTTGTTGCAGTCGGAGGTGAAAATCAAAGCACTCTCCCTGGGCAAGTATGACGGCTTCGATCGCCAGGAGATTTCGGCCATCTCACAAGAAGGAGGAACGGTTTTGACAGGTTAGAAGTCTATCTTTCTTAGCTTCAAATCCAGACCTTGTTTTAATTATACTCCACAAAAAAGTGTGGAGTATATAGCGATTGTGCGCGAAACGCAGTAATTTTAACCGGATGGCGTTCGCGCGTGAAGCGGCCGATTTCCAAACGGTCTTTTGCGTTGGGTAGGCCTAGTAAGTGGGCAGGGTGGACACCGAACGGGGTCACGCTCCGGGACCCCGTTGGCGGGAAATTCAAAAATTTATTTTTATACTCCACAAAAAAGTGTGGTTATAATAAAAAGTGTGGAGTATATAGCGTTTGTGCGCGGAAGCAGAAAAGTTGCCCGTCTGGCGTTCGCGCGTGAAGCGGCCGATTTCCAAACGGTCTTTTGCGTTGGGTAGGCCTAGTGGGTGGGCAGGGTGGACACCAAACGGGGTCACGCTCCGGGACCCCGTTGGCGGGAAATTCAAAAATTTATTTTTTCAAAGTACTGAAAAACGCATTAGGCAAGGTAGAACTCGAAAAAGTTGCATATAATGGTATATACTATCTTTTGATATGTTGTAGTACTCGATAGGGCCGAGGGTGGAAGAAATGAATTGGATCGCTGCGGGACCCATTTTGGCGCCAAATTTGAAAAATTCGCGATTTTCGACGTACGACACCCCTGGTTTCCTATGGACTCCGGGAACAGAAATTCTGCACTTAGGGTACAGTAGCATACAAATTCGTCGTAGGTACGTTCAAGCATCATCGATGCACTGAACGGATGCCAAATTCGTGATCAGCGCCCCCGAAAACCCCGAAATCGAGCATAATATTGGCAAAGTCGACCTGACGCCCAAAATTCAAACCGACGCGGCAAGGATACTGTAGCTCTGCAAATTTTTCAAAAATACTTTTCTGGGTCAGATTTATGCGTAGAATCGTTTGAAACTACTTTTGGAACGATTCGGTGAAGCATTCGAGCGCTCTAGGCGCCGAAACGCGAAAATCGCAAAATTCGACCCCGGAGTCAAAAAAGTTGCGGGAAAATAACTTTTTTGTGTTTCGACCGACTTTCTCAGTTCATGGCTCATTCGATAGAGGACATCTGGGAAGGAGCAACAAAAGCGGTCTCGCCGCTCTAGCTGCTACCTAGCTCGTACAACAGTCCGTCAAAGTCGACCCGGGGCCAAAAATCGCGAATTTTCAAATTTGGCGCCAAAATGGGTCCCGCAGCGATCCAATTCTTTTTTTCCACCCTCGGCGATTCAGTGTCGTTATACCGCAAGGGTCATTATACCACAGATTGAGACGTTATGCCACAAATGGTGTCCCACAGAGCTTGTGCCGTTATACCACAAGGCCGTGCCGTTATGCCACCAGGCTGAGTCGTTATACCACAAGGCTGTGCCGTTATGCCACAAGGCTCAGTACACCAAGCTTTGTGTAACAAGCTGTGTGTGCAAAAAGTTCAACCTATATTTTGTGTCTGTCAAACAGACAGCAGACAACAGCGCCAGTATATATGTATGCTCGCCGCGCTGGGGCGCTGTGTGTCATGTGGAAATTTTTTTATTTTAATTCTAAAAATCTCAAATTGCAATGTATTGAAAGTGTAAAACTGTCACAAATTCTTATTGGCATACGGCCTTACCATTTGTGCGTTCATATTTGTTAATAAATGACGTTCTATTATTGTCCTTTTATTGAATTTTGACAAATAATCACGTATTTCTATTAAATATCACGGCGGTAACGTCAAGATTATCACCACATCGTGATGCGTGTGGCATAAAGACACAGCTGGTGGTATAACGTCACAGCCGTGTGGTATAACGACTCAGTCGTGTGGCATAACGTCACAATCTTGTGGTATAACGTCACAAATCTGTGGTATAACGACACTCGTGGTATAACGGCACTGTTTGTGGTATAACGGCACAAAGCGTGGCATAACGACTCACTTTTCGTGGTATAACGTCACATTACCCCCTCGGCCCTATCGAGTACTACAACATATCAAAAGATAGTATATACCATTATATGCAACTTTTTCGAGTTCTACCTTGTACTATGCCTTTTTCAGTACTTTGAAAATTTAAATTTTTGAATTTCCCGCCAACGGGGTCCCGGAGCGTGACCCCGTTTGGTGTCCACCCTGCCCACTTACTAGGCCTACCCAACGCAAAAGACCGTTTGCAAATCGGCCGCTGCACGCGCGAACGCCATTGACTGTAATTTTCTGTGTTTCGCGCACAAACGCTATATACTCCACACTTTTTTGTGGAGTATAAAAATCGGGACTGGAATCTGGGCCAGCTTGGCTATATTTGTCCACAAGGTCACATAATCATCTACAAACTGACAGGAACGCTTAAAAGTGGCGTTTTGCACGACTAGCAACCTTTAGACTAGCCAAAATACTAAAATTATTGACAAAATTAACCAATTTAGTGCTTATTTTGGAGACGCTGGATCCCGTTTTCTAAATTGCCCTATCGGTATCGGGATCGGGATTGGCGTTTCTCCCAAGTGCGGGATCGGGATTGCGATTTTTGAATTTGCGGGATCGGGACTGGGAAAATGGGTCGGGATCATGGGAATGGATTAAGCTTGTTTGTTACAAATTGTCTGCCAATATGCCCTTGCTATTTCTGACGAAATTGCGCTGCTAGCTAATCAGAAGTCTATGTTCGTCATTTTCAAACTTTAATGGTTCTAAAAAATGCGAAATTAGCAACAGGAATGGGCATTGGATCCGTACTCAGTGACCTCGACTCTTCTTGACCACATACAGTATGTCACATCTTTTACCTCGGTGCAACGGAAATCCTTAGTGAAAACCCGCATTTGCACACATAGGATTTACACACACACACACGGACGTCAAATGCGGTAGTGCTGCACGGGTGGTATACTTACAGTGCGTACGTTGGCTGACATATGTCCTCCGGTAGTAGTATGTTCTCTGCTGGGTTCTAGTCCAGGGACGCTCTCCATGCGTCGACCGAGCTACATGCTACAACAGCTGATACAAGGCCAAGCGTGAAGGGACACGCATAAAATCAAGCAATGGGTACAATCGGAACTTCGACTTCTACAGGGTGAGTCATGGTTTGAGGAACTTTGAGCCAATTCGATGAACAGACGCAAGAGATATAAGCAGACAAAGAGCGAGGGTTTTGGATGGCCCACCCTGTATGTGCGTGTTTCAAACGACCTGCCCAAACTTGAGTACACTTCTCCAACTCTCGCCCCGTTTTGGGTTGTTTGGGCGACTTGCGACTCTGCGCCTCGTTTTGTGATGTGCCGAACGCGAATTTCGATGGGGAGTCGGCGCCGAATTGAATCCTGCAGCGGGCAGAATTTCTTGGCCGGATTCACTTTGAAAGCCAACTGTTGCTCATAGGCCAATTTGGCTGCTTTGACAGCGATCGGAGCTGACCCGGGTGCGGCCGAAGAGACGATTCTGGGATCTTCTATTTCTCGTAGAATGCGGGCTCGGCACTTGGACGTG
>JASAMZ010005414.1:0-17201 GCA_030248115.1 Linhomoeus sp. GSCO2_2 | reverse complement strand
CCCCAACCTGCACAACCAATAGAAATCCAACGGCCAAAATCACTCCAACGCAAAATCCAAAGGCGACAATCGACGCGACCAATGCTCCAAAGTCCAGGTCCACAAGCGGCTCCGTGCCGTCACCGTGGTACACGTACCACGTCTGTACCGTGTAAAAACTGTGTAGAATTTTACACGCTTTCAAACATGTTGATGAACGAACCAGAAACGTGGCTCTATACAGCGCAGCGCCCAAAATCACCATGGAATGAATACTCGTTATCACAGAGAAAATCAACAATTTCAGAAAGGGTATCTGATTGTTGAACCCCACGCAATTGTTGATCCATGCTGAAATACAAATTAAATATCATTAAGTACTTACTAAGTCGTTCAGAAGTTCGAAACTGGCCCTTACGGCAATGGTGGTCCATTTTCAAGACGCATCTATTACACCTTCTGCAGTGATGAGATCTGGGCGGTTTGTAGCCCTTGCATACAGTGCACAACTGCAGCTTTTCCTTCTGCCATTCTTCCGGCTGAAAGACGCAATGTCCACGAATGGTAATCACGCATCACGCACAGGCCACACGCCACTGTGGCACTGTTGACAGTCGAACAAGCGAGTACTCGTAGGCAACAGACGACTAGCCACGCACATGCCACGTCATAGACCATAGATCATGCGCAAAACATCTCTGGTCACGTCTGCAACTCACGAAACACGCACTGGCCACGCACCAGGCGATTCGCACCACAACGACTGACAATCCAGCCACGCGCAACACGCACCGGCTGCCATCCCAGGGGCGTGAGGCCGGGTCCCACAACCGCCGACCCAATGAGATTCGTCAGGGTGACCAACACCCAAAAGAGATACAGGAAAAGGTCCAGGAATCCATAGGGATTGGATGTATTCGGCGGCCACCAGGCCAGATGACAAACAATGGTGGACATGCTAACTTCCGCCGTGATGCAGAGGGCGGAAATTGGGCCCCAGTGGAATAGACGGGCCCAGAAAGGCTTGAGAGGAGGTTGTTTGGTGTCCGAAAGGTAAGATCCATACCTACAAGGCACTAGAGTGGAGGTCGGTTCGGCCGAATCCGAGATGTGCTGTTTCGAGCGCCTGTTTTGGAACTGATTGCGTCGTCTTACGGCCGACATGTTGAGTTGAACTTGAGAAGCGACAGAGTAGAGTGAGACTAATAAGACTACTGTGCAAACTGCGGCAGGTGCATCACTGAAATCAGTGCTTTGTTGGCGTTTCTTGCCAAGGGAACGTCAACTCGACTGGACAAAAGAATTTCAATTTGAAATCCGACCAATACCGTATCATCTGCAATTCTCCTTTTATGACACACTGAATTTGCTTGTAATACGCACAGATTTTACAGTAATTGCCCGCAATTTGGGATACAGCGCAGTATAAAAAGTTGCAATCCTGACAGAGTTGTTTTTTGGTCAATTTGAACACGATTTTCGTACGAAAGTACTGAAGGTGTCGGCCTGGTTCGAATTCTTGTGCCCAATTTCTCCAATGCTGCACTGCACTTTTCAAAATTGCGCTACCGTTCTTTCCGCAAGTTACGGTAGCTGCCGAATTCAAGTTTTCTCACTATATATAATCGTAACCTCTTGCGCACAGATTTTCTCCTTCATTGAGCAAAGTTCGTATAAGAAGGTGGTAAAGGAAAGTTGTTGTGTCGTCCTCGTTATCGTAAGGAGCCTAAGTCCTGTCGTAAGCGACGCTATAAGACCTCTATAAACTCTCTCTAAGAATATCGTCGTGTATCGAATAGCTAAAGATCGTTAGCTATCGTCGAGAGCGAGTGATTTTGAGAGCATTTTGAGAATTCGATCAAAAATCGCCTCCTGCCACGCCGAACACAATCGGGTCCACCTTGTACAAATACACCGTCCGTCGCTTTGATACTCTACACTCTACTATCGGCGCTTCCCCCTATCAAGTACCCGCGCATAGAAGATTCGCCCTCTAAAGAAGAAAGACAATCCGCGTAAAAGTAGAAGTCATGAGCTCGGCGGAAGTGGAAGCGGCGACGCAGAAGCAAGAGGACAACAACAGCGAAGAGACGACGAAGCAGGAGACGACGGCGACGAAAATCGAACAGGAGAAGGAGAGTGACGGCAAGAAGAAAGGTGCGAAAATAAAATGGATAGATAGGTATAAGGTAGCGAAGGTGGAGGGTGATGTGCTGTAAGCTGTTTGATGAGGTTCCAACGTCGAGTCGAACCTTGTCTTCTTTGCCAGTTCCACTGCCAGTTAGCACAGCACTTACTGTAAATGGGGCTACCTACCGAACTTCAACATGACACGACGCCCAACATTCCAGACTCCATCTCCTCTTCCTCCTCCTCTGAGGAGAGCAGCAGCGGCGGCAGCGACGAGAAGGAAGAAGAGAAGAAAGAGGAGGAAGCCAAGAAGGAAGAAACCCAGCAGCCAACAGAGGAAGTGCCAAAGACCAAGGAAGGAGAAACGGAGGAAGAAGCGAAGAAAGAGCCGCTGACCAACGGCGAGGCCAAGACCGAAGACAAGGAAGGAAAGGAGGAGGAGAAAGGGGAAGAAGCGCCGACCAGTGAAGAAGAGAAGAAGGAGGAGGGAGTGACCGGCGAGCCGGCCAAGGGCAATGAGGAGAGGTGAGGGAATTGTGCGCCCTCCAGTCATCGAGAGCGTTGTAGAATTGCTTTGAACGGTTGGGTAGAAGTAGCACAAGACTTGAGCTTACTCTCCTCGTCGTTACTGGCAGAAATGTGAACTGGCATGCCATTCCAATGGGGGTGGTGAAAGTAAACTTTCAATAACAAATAACACAACCTCACAGTCACGGCTAGTTAGTGCCAAGAATATGCGGCAAATCTAAGTTTCCAAAAGCAAGAAATAATTCCAGGAAGGTGTTCGTGGGCGGCATCGCCTACGACGTGGAGATGGAGGACCTCAAGAAGCACTTCGCCCAGTTCGGACTCGTCAGTCAGGCACAGGTTTGAGGTTTTTTCAATTCAAAAGTTTGAAATTTGCGCCAAAAATAATAAAAATATCTATCTGCAGGTCAAGTACGACCGAATGACCGGGCGGTCGCGCGGCTTCGCCTTCGTGGAGTTCGGCACGGCCGACGCTTGCCGAGCGGTGCGTCTTGCGTGTTACCTTTGAAAATACGGAACACGCACAGTCCCAGACGCGCAGTAGTGTGTGCGTGTGTGTGTGTGTGTTGCAGGCGTTGAAGGAGCGCGAGCAGACGATCAAGGGCAAGATGGTGGAGGTGAAGCCGGCCAAAAGCCGAGAGAACAAGAAGGTCTTCGTGGGCGGTCTGCCCTCCGACTTCGGCGAGGACCAACTCAAGAACCACTTCGAGAGATACGGAAAGGTGAGGGGTTGGTTGGATTGTGTGTTGCTCCCTCCCTGTCCTTCCCCCCCCCCCCATAGGTTCCTACCAGATTTGGTCCGGGGGGGGGTCAATTTAGGGTCGCGCCCCGGGGGGGGGGCGCGTCCCAGGGTCGTCCTGAACCTGAATCAGTTTCAGGATGGCCATCCGAAAAGGGTAGGGGGTCTATTACTGTACGAAATTTTGCATTTGTTTGCTTCAAAAGGTCCAGAAAAACGTTAATTTTGCTCAAAAACTACCACAAACAGACGTATAAAGGGCATATACTCGCTACAAAACGGCCCAAATACATGTTAAAACAACAAAATAGCGCCGCCTGTGGAAAATTTTTTTTAAATTTGGGGTCGCTAGAGGGGGGGGGGGGGTGAGTCTGTAATCGGAGGTCGGGGAGAGAACATAGTCCGTTTCGGCCGAAGGCCGGGGGGAGGGTAACCCCCCCCCCCCCCAAAGGAACTGTGAGATGCCTAGGCTGTGTGGTCCGACTGTCAACTCTCACTGGGCTCTCAAATCCCTCTCAAAACACACTCTTTCGTTCCTCCCTTGCCGCGCACACAGCAGCGACTCACACAGCAGACCGGCAGAGGGACGACCGCACACAGCTAGGCACCCAAGACAACTGCCTCGAAACAGGGAATCACAGCGGCTTATAAAGGCATCAGATGCGCGTGGCGAACAACCAACAACAGCGTTCACATTTACGTCACATCGCATAGAAACAATGGTCACAAGACGCGCTCAGGTGGGCTTGGCTTCGCTTGGGACGCGCAGCGGGAGGCCGACGAATGTCTGACGAAAAGTTGACGGTTGAAGGGAGGCACTGGCAGGCGATCGGCAGATCACAGAACCGATGTCCCCCCCCCCCCCCTCCCTCCCTCTCTCCCCATCCCTCTCTCATCCACCTTCCAACAGGTGGAGGACATCGAGTGGCCGTTCGACAAGCTGCGCAACACGAAGCGCAACTTCGCCTTCGTCGTCTTCGAAGAGGAAGAGGCTGCCAACAGAGCCTCAGCCGACACCAAACAGATCTTCGGAGACAGAGAGGTGGGTTGAGTGAGAGTTGTTGAGCGCTTGTTTCAAGTAGGTACAGTGGTGTCGAAGCAGTGAGAACCCCTAACTTTGCGGTCGTCGTTTTCAAGCGTGACTGCATGGATCGTGCCTAAGATTGGAAGTGATACGCTGCGTGGTGTTTTTGATTAACTGTGCAATGTTCATAGGATTGCGTGAAACGAACCGTGAATATATATTTTGTCCCCCCTCCCACCTTCAGTGCGACGTGAAGAAGGCGGTGCCGCAGTCGCGTCGCTTCCTTCCCGCCATGGGGGGCATGGGCATGGCTGGACCCTTCTACGGCCAGGACATGGGAGGTCCCAGGGGCCCCGGCGGAGGGGGTCCCTTCCGAGGGGGTCGGGGAGGTCCCATGGGCGCCTACGGAGCGGCCCACTGGCCCTATGGAGCCTACGGACCGGGACCCGCGGCGGCCTGGGCCGGCTACGGTGGGACTGCCGGATGGGGAGACTGGGGGTGAGGAGTCACGCTCACACTATGTGGTAAAGGCGCAACACGCACCTCTGGGAACGCACCGTCCCCTCTTTTCAGCTACGGTGGAGGCGGGGGGATGACCGGAGGCTACGGAGGGGGCGCCGCGGGGGGCGGAGGGGGCCCCCACCACCACGGCCACCACCCCCAGGAGCAGGGTGGGGCCACGGCAGCCGACTACGCAGCGGCCATCGACTACTGGGCCAATTGGACGGCCGCCCAGCAGCACTACGCGCAGCAGGCGGCCGCCTCGCAGCAGGGGGCCGGACACGCCCCAGGAGGGGGACACGGAGGTGGGGGGGGGGGGGGGGGAGGGGGAAGGGGGACAAAGAAAGGAAAGCCACTTGCACAACCTCTATTCTGCCCTAGGTACGCTTCCATCCTTCAATACAGGCTACGACAGCTTCGGCTCGGGGGCTCCCACCGGAGGCGGGGGAGGGGGAGGGGGCTCGGGCCACTCCTCCCCCTACAATCAGCAGGGGGCCTTCGGAGGGGGGCAGCAGCAGTCGCAGCAGGGGGCCTACGGCAGAGCCGCCGGCGGCGGGGGAAGATTCGGAGGGGGCAGCGCCTACCAGCAGCCCGCCCACCACGCGGGAGGGGGCGCCTTTTGAAATTTTGAGAATTCTGGAGTTTTGAAGTTTGAGAGAAATAAAACACCAGATTAGGAGTTGGCAGTCGTCGTCGTCGTCGTTCTTGAACGTTGCTTCGCTCGCGCGTCCGCTCGCCCAATGCTTTGTTCCGAGCTCGTGAGGGGAGGGACGGGGGAGTGAATTAGAATGTGTTGCTTGATTTTTGTAAGTGCGAATATCGGCTGCGCACGTTAGTTTTGCCAGGCAGACGGCACCCGCGCGCCGCATAGCAGCCTATGTGAAACAAGAAATTTTTCGCTACCGTATTTCTCTAATTGCTCCCCCGCCCACCCCAAGGCTTGTTTCCATTTTCGTCATTTATCAATTTAGCCGGCGCGGTTTCGTAGCAATTAGTAGTGCGTACTCTCAAATTCGCCCCACGAAAGTTGCACTTAAGCAGAGCCTTTGCCATTTTTCTCCGTCGTTGCTTCGGTAGGATTATTTTCGCGTGTCTATGCGGTTGTCGCTTCCCGCGTTCTGTTCCCATGTAGCTTAGTAGCTCGTGTGTGTAGTGACGTGCGCGCTTGTTCGTTTCTTTGTTTGGTGTGTCATTGGCGAGGTTGTCGTTGCCAAAATTGGACGCGCGCGCGCGCCGAGCGAAAGCATTGAAAGTGGCAGAATGAGCGATTATTTTGGCTTTTGTACAGAGTGGACAAAGAGTGAGTGCACTAGCTTGGCTTCCCAACGGTCTAATATCTCAGGCTTGCCTGGCAGCAACGAATTCCAAAATTGGACAGCGACTACTACATGGTGTTTCTTTAGTTGTGTTGGAATTTCGAGGCGATTTGACCAACGATCGTTGGATGGCTGCGCAAAGCGTTGCCATACAATGCTTGTTGATCGAAACGCTCCGAGTTTTCCCCACAACTGCAGAAACACGCTGTAGTATGCGCTGACCAATTTTGGACTTGTTCCGTCTGGGAAAGCGTGAGAAATGCCATCGAAAAGCCAGTGCGCGCCCTTTTTTCGCTCACCCTGTACGGAATTCATTCCACGCCATATTTCTAGACTATTTTGCTTGGCGCTGCGTGCGATCCTCCCACTCCGCACCCCAGATCAGGTCTCTCTCTCTCTCCCATTCAAAAGTAAGAGGACAGTGTTATTCGGTAAGTCCCCAGCTTGGTCGGTGTCGTCGCTACGTTACTATCTATAGGCGTCGTCGCAGATTCACTGTCCATTGGTGCTGCTTTTCGAGGTTGTTGTCCCCATTTTGAGGAGAGTACGTGACATGGCAAGTGGCAATTTAATTTTCGTTTGCCCCATTCGCAACCCGATTGCTATTCTAGGCTTGAATTTGGGAGTTCTGAAAGTAAGAGAGCACATCTGGGCGGGTAGGGTATAATATTTCTGTGGGCGCGGCACAATTGTCGAAAATTTTTGGAATAAATTTCGAATTAGATCGACAATTTTGCCGCGCCCACGCACGCGAAGTGCATGTTGCCTGTTGAGAGACCATGCCGGTAGGAAGCGATGTGCGCGACGCAACTTTTACGTATTCAAAATTTCGTTATTTTCCAAAATTTATTTAAATTTCGGCATCAACTTTTGCGTCGCGCACTCAACGGAGTTCAGATTTCGAACGTTGTCGCTCTGTGGATTTGTGTCGTCGCGCGTATCACTATTCTCCCTATAACGCTGAGAGGGGGTTTGTAAGAGTAAGGGGAGCACAGTCGTAGCGGTGGTAAAGTGTGAAATTCTGCTCTTGTCGCTTCAGTAGAAAATAGGCGAATTTGTCGTTGGTTTGTCGTTTGTTTTTGTCGGAAGGTCGAACGTGTTTGTTCTAGGCGATGTTTCCAGTATGCGTCTGCTGTATTTCCGTAGTGGCGTGTGTTGTTAAGTTGCTATATCAATCGATATGCTAATCAGTTGTCCTATCGCATCGTCGCAAAATAAACGGTTTGGCGTAGAAATTTCCAGTACCAACGCAAATAAATATGCACACATTGAAACGTGCGGCGCACTCTCTCAGCCTATCTATTCTCTTCTTAGCGCATTATGCAAAGCATTTTGTTTGAAGTTTGCCTACCGAACGAAGAAAATAGCAAGCCGAAAATGGCCGCTACAGTGGACCAGTTCATGACAAAGACGATCTCGGTCATCACGGGCGACGGCAGGAACATTGTGGTAGGGTTGTTGTTGCCCGATCTTGTTCTTGTCGTGCTGTGTGTGTATTTTGATAGGTACGCCTGTTGATTTTAGCTTAGTTCATTGATAAAAAGATGCGGGGGGGGGGAGAGAATCTTATATTTGTCTCGAGAGGGGGGGGGGGCGAAGCGAAGTTAGGTACATATGCCCTAAGGCCTAACCCATTTAATTCAGGGCACGCTGAAGGGCTTTGACCAGACAATCAATCTCATACTGGAGGAGAGTCACGAGAGGGTCTACAGCCGGGAGCAGGGCGTCGAGAGGGTGCCCCTCGGCCTCTACATCATCAGGGGAGACAACGTGTGAGTTGATACGACGCGTAATAATGCGCCTTTCGTTGCTACGGGAGAACGTTTCAAACTTTCAACGGATTGTCGTAGCTACGGGCGTGAGTGCGCTACATCATCGTCATCATGCGCTTGAAACGCTACTGCTGCTTCGCAGCGCAGTGTGAAGTGAATGCCAATGCCACTCTCAGCGATGCCGTCACCGTGCCCGCAGATTGCAGGGCGGTGATCGGCGAGGTGGACGCCGAGATCGACGGCCGCCTGGACTTCGTCAACATCAAGGCGGCCCCCCTCAATCCCATCTGGGTCTTTTGACACTACTGAGACACACAGAACACGCAACCTGCGATCTTTGGTGACGTTCTTTTTTGGGCAGTTTGTAACGCTCTCCCTCGTGTCGAGCGTGCTACGTACGTGCAATTACTCGTGGTTCTTGACTTGACGAAGAAAGTGGTTCGAACATTTGTGGCGTAAACGAAGATTTAGATCGAAACCGTCTTCTATCGGCACATGAATTTCAAACGCCTGCGCCTACAGTACCACTGGCTAGCATCGTCTGACCCAATTCCCAACGCCGTGCGGGCAATTTGTATTCATCCGACACAAGTTGCGACTCACTCATCGCCCTTCCGAAGCGGAACGCGCATCGATCGAGGTTGTTTCCGTTTCGGTTTCCTCTGAAAGCAGCACAAATTCGCACAAATCTCCTATTTCTCTTCGTCTCCAAACTTCGAATTCGCGCCAAAAAACCAAGCAAAGCCAAGGCGACCAATCAGCGATCGATGGCGGCGATTCGCAAGAAGCTGGTGATCGTGGGTGACGGGGCGTGCGGCAAGACCTGCCTTCTGATCGTCTTCTCCAAGGACCAGTTTCCCGACGTCTACGTGCCCACCGTCTTCGAGAACTACGTGGCCGACATCGAGGTGGACGGCAAACAGGTTTGTGCATAGTTTCGATTGGGGGGGGGGGGGGTATAACGAAATTCTTGTTAATCCCCCCTAGCCGAGATTCCAGCTACCCCCCTAAAAATCAGAAAATTTCCCAAAAATCGACCTAAAATTGGCAAAAGTTTTTGCCTGCGGCGCTATTTTTGAGTCATTTTGGTACAATTTTGCTTCAAAATTGAGTAAAAAGGTGCATTTTTGGCGACTTTATGGCCATTTTTTTGGCTTTTTGGCTATTTTTTGGAGGGCTTCAAGAACAGGATTCTTGTTTTTGTTACCCCCCTCCCCCAAATCTCGGTCGAACCCCCCCCCCCCCCCCCCCCCCCCCCTCTAGCCTCGCGACCAATCGCAACTATGGGTTTGTGGGCTTTGGGCAGAGTTCGGATTTCAGGTTGAGGAAGCCACCACACCTAGCTGCGTTGCGTTGCGTGGCGATGATGATTGTGTGTAGTGGAAGTGCGAGTGGGAGATATGCGATTGTGACCAATTTTGCGTTTTGCGCCGTCGATCCAGCGTGAATTGGTATAGGGTACAGAAAGTTTGTGTCAGAGCTGTCAACACATTGCACTTTGATCTGTGTAAGTTTCGCCGCGTATAAAATTTCCGAGGCTTGCTTCCGGGGATGGTTGGTGTGGGGGGGGGGGGACTTTCGAAACGTAAACATCCCATACATCGCCCCAACGGTAGTTACCCGTTACCCGAACGGTAGTAGTGTGCAAACCCTCAGCCCTGGTGGGACTATATCCCCGTGCGATTCCACTCTCAGACTTCTACTGCCTCTTTCTTTCTCAGGTGGAGCTGGCCCTGTGGGACACGGCCGGCCAGGAGGACTACGACCGACTGCGCCCACTCAGCTACCCTGACACGGATGTGATTCTCATGTGCTTCTCCATCGACAGTCCCGACTCCCTCGAGAACATTCCCGAGAAGTGGACCCCTGAGGTCCCTTTGCTTGCTTCTCCCTCCCTCCCCTCCCTCCCTCCCCTCCCTCTCTCTCTCCCTCCTCCCTCCCTCCCCCCCCCCCCCATTCTCCATTCTCATTCATCTCAGGTGCGCCACTTCTGTCCCAACGTGCCCATCATCCTGGTGGGTAACAAGCGCGACCTTCGTCAGGACCCGCAGACGCTGAGGGAGTTGACGAAGATGAAGCAGGAGCCTGTCAAGAGCGAGCAGGGAAGACAGATGGCCGAGCAGATCGGCGCCTACGCCTACTTGGAGTGCTCGGCCAAGACCAAGGATGTAAGAGGTTTTGACAGGCAGATTAGCGTTCGCCCGGCCTCAGCCGGGCGACACCATGCGAGAGCTCGGCGTACGTGCGTCCACTGTCATGTCACTGCTTTTGGAAATGGAGAAATGATCTTGGGCTCTTTCAATGGCTGTCGACCCACTGAGAATTAGAGATGTAAAGTTTTTTTTCCGAATTTTTTTTTTGAAAAAGAAGTTTTTTTATTAAAAAAAAAAGTCGCCCGACTTTTTTTCAATTGAAAATAAAAAAAACTTTTGTTCTGGATTGTGGGTAGAAGTTACCATGTTGGTAGCAAAATCTTCCACAATTTAGCTTGAACATGACAACTTGAACATGACAGTGCATTATTAAGCGCAGAATTACATCATGAAGACCAAAAATGCACCAGTTTTCACCCTGCGGGCAGCTCAGAGTGTCAGAAGTGGAGATGGTTGTCACATTTTGTTGTCAGTTTTGGTTAAAATATCGCTGCACACCATCTAAACCACTCTGCCGTGCAATGTAGAGGCTGAGAGTACCTTGCTTGCATATTGTACAACACTGTAGCACCTAGCACCCTATGGTAGGCTTTGGCACACGGACCTAGTACTTTGGAAATAAAAATTTAAAAAAAAAAAATTTTTTTTTGAAAAAAAAATTGGGTTTGAAAAAAAAATTTTTTTTTTTGCATCTCTACTGAGAATTCGTCAATGGCCGATACCCTGAAATTGAAACTTAGCTCGCCACTTTTGCTACTGCAATGCCGAAACGCAAATGTCTCTAACTTGGCCGTCGTGCATTGTAGCGAGCGTGTGTCGCGTTGAACGCTGTCGACGTGTCATGTTCTGTCAAATATGTTTGTAAAACTGAACCAAGTTTGTCGTTCGGGTCGAGCGTATAAGCTTGCTTGCTCTGAAATCAAATCCCGGGCGAATTCAATATTACGTTGCAATAGTCAGTCTCTTTGCGGCGGAAGGGACCGTGAAGCCGAGCAATAAGAGGGGCGATTCATTTCCGCGTAGAGCTCAACAGTTTTTGCAGTGTCAGTCATAAAGGATTCGAAAGTCGACTTGTAGCAAACGAAGCTGATAGTTTAAAAGAAAACAACAACGCAAATTCAGGGCGTCCGCGAGGTGTTCGAGACGGCGACTCGGGCGGCGCTGCAGGTGAAGAAGCGCAAGAAGGCCAAGTGCGACCTACTGTAAAAGAAAAATTCGAGGCGCAAAATCTGCAAAAACAACACACACGTGGAAACCCTATCACTTTTCTCTCTCCGCTAGTTTTGTTCGTTTGATGGTATCTCTCTACCTACCCGCCCCGCCGCTCCTCGCTGTCGTCTGTGCGTCGCGTATTTTTGTCGCGAGTTTGTCTCTATGGCGCCGCCGCCTTGCGTTTTGCGTGTTTTGCGAAAGAAGTGGGCTTGCGCTGGAAATCGGTATGAGTATTTTGGATGGGGGACGTCTAAATACGGCGCAACCCCACGCTAGGAAAGATTGGAAACACGGGCATTGTAGCCGCTCCTGTACCCAAAAAAAGTTCGGTTTTGGGTTGAAATTGCGCTATTTTGGTGCAATCCGGCGCTCGCGCGTGTGATTTCCCGTGCGCCGTGCATGATGCCTACCTATTTAGTTGTGTTGTGCTGTGGTGGCGCTCTTATATTCTGTTTTGCGCGGCTTGAGTGAGGGTTCAAATTCGGAACAACTCCAAAACCGTCCCTCGAACCGCCTTTGAAACCGCCAAGTACCGTAGTCCAGACCGCGTCGCTTGCATATTGCGCTTGCGTTGCTTTTTCGGCAGTTTCAGTGACATATGGCCACATTACATGGCGCAAGGCTAAGATAAGTGCGAATTCTTCGATTGCTGCTCTGCTGCTACCGTACCCCCAACCGCTCTGTTGCACTACTACTACTGTGGTTGTTCCCGTTAGTCGTGGCGTGGTTTGGAAAGCGTTCCTTTCTCGTTTGAAGACGTATTCGAAGCCTAATTTGCGCACCGCACGGTATGCACGCAAGAATACCATACCGATACCAATACCGATTTCAATAGCGATAATTCCAATACCGATTTCAAACTCATTTCGAAGTCATAAGACCGATCTATTAGGTAGCTCCAATTCGAGATGTAAACGGCTACTGTAATAAGCTCCACCGACGCTAAGGTAGCCAGCGACTACCAATGACGGGTTACTTACGATATTTATGTTATACTCACTTGCCGCGCTCTATTGAGAATCCGCAATTGGCAGACATCCGTTTGTAGGTAGAAATGTAGGCGGCTGTACATCCCCCTTGCACTGAAAGTGCCGACGTCGCGCCTGGCGGGTCTCAAATTGAGACAGAGAACGCGACCACTAACCTTTGGGTTTTGGGTGTACCGTAGTAGGTAGGCAGGTGCGGACGGACTCTGGCAAACCCATACGTTGAATCGCCCGGCTCAGGTCCCAAATCGTTCGAAACTTCACGTTTTACACTTCCCAAATCGCGTGCAATCAGTCTTCTTCTGCTCTCCAAAATCACAATTCTTCACAGGTAGCTGGTGGGGTTGATGACGGTGCCCCTGGGGTACTCCATCTGCAGATGAACGTGCTCCCCGATGCCGTTGTAGGTGCTCTGCATGCTCATGTGCGTGCCCAGCCTGGCGCCCTGGCTGAGACGGGCGCCCACCCGGTAGTTCTCCACGTACCACAGGAACACGTAGTGGTTGTTGAAGTCCCCAGAGGTGCCCTGGGATTCGATTGGATTGATAGTCGATGTCAGGCACATTTTATGGAAGCTTGAAGAAATTAGATAATAGTTGCAACGTGCCTATTCGTTCAGTCGGCCGAAATTTGAATGCCACAGGGCTCTGTCATTCTGTGGTTTCACCACCATGCGGGTTATAAGTTGACATTCAAATCTACCCATGTATTTCTCAGAGTACGCATGTTGATACCATTTTGTACTGGTAGTGAGGTACGTACACATGTAGGCGGACTGGGCGTGTTTCGTAAAACCAACACAACGTTTCTGTAGTAAGGGAAACTCATTGATAGTTGCGCATATAAATTGTCAACGTTTACGCTACAACCGCGTCAGAAAATTTGCTGCCGAGCCCGAGAAATTTAATTTTTTCGCCGCGCCTCAGCGCGGCGAGGTGTATATATACGGATGACAATGTCTGTCTGTGTGTGTGTGTGTGTGTGTGTGTGTGTGTGCGTCCGTCCGTGGCACCGAAGTAAGATATGTGACATATGTGGTCAAGTAGAGTCGAAATCGCTGAGTACGGATCCGATATCCGTTCGTGTTGCTAATTTCGCATTTTCGAGATATTCGCAATTAAAATTCCACAATGTCGAAAATCGACTTTTTCGTCTGATGAGCTAGAACTGAAATTTCTTCAGAAATGGAAAGGGCATAGACAGAGGATAATTTGTAACACAAAACAAAATTTTTGCAAATGTGAAATTTGATAGAAATACGCGATTAGTTGTCCAAATTCCATAAATTGACAAAAATAGAACGTCATTTATTGACGAATGTGAATGCAGAAATAGTAAGGCCGTATGTCAATAAGAATTTGTGACGTAGTTTTACAGTTTTAATAAATTGCAATTTCGAGATATTTTGAATTAAAATTAAGAAATGTGAAAATCGACATTTTCGTCTGATGGTCTGGCGGCGAAATTTCTTCAGAAATGGAAAGGGTACAGACAGCGGATAATTTGTCACACATAACAAGATTTTTGCAAATGTGGAATTTGATAGAAATACGCAATTATTTGTCCGAATTCCATAAATTGACAAAAATATAACCTCATTTATTGACGAATGTGAATGCAGAAATGGTAAGGCCGTATGCCAATAAGAATTTGTGACATAGCTTTACAGTTTTGAAAAATTGCAATTTCGAGATATTCAGAATTAAAATACAAAAATTTCGAAAATCGGTTTTTTCGTATGATGAGTTAGCGGCGAAATTTCTTCAAATATGGCAAGGGCATAGACCGCGGATAATTTGTAACACAGATGAAAATTTTTGCAAATGTTGAATTTGATAGAACTATTTAAAATTTGACAGAAATGTCAAAATTTCATAAACTGTCAAAACTTTGTTTATTGATGAACTAGGGTCTATAGCCCGTGGATGACGCATTGCAGCTTCAGCGATGTCGCGCAGCTGACGCGCTGCAGCTTCAGAGGACCGATGTCGCGTAGCTGACGGATGTCGCGCAGCTGACGTGCTGCAGCTTCAGAGATCGATGTCGCGCAGCTGACGCGCTGCAGCTTCAGAGACCGATGTCGCGCAGCTGACGCGCTGCAGCTTCAGACACCGATGTCGCGCAGCTGACGCGCTGCAGCTTCAGGGACCGAAGTGGCGCAGCTGACGCGGTGCAGCTTCAGAGACCGATGTCACGCAGCTGACGTGCTGCGGCCTCTGACAATGGTTCGGGATTGCTGGTCGCGTCAAAGGTAGGAGATCGCCGGTCCCGATGTCGCTTTGCGCCGACTGCGCCTGTGTTCGTAATCAGCAAAGAGACCGGCCGTGACAGTGGCACCTGACAAACCGACGTTTTGCGCTTCGCCTGTGCCCGTGACTCGTGCTCCGTTCTTGGTCAGAAGACAAACCGACGTTTTGCGCTTCGCCTGTGCCCGTGACTCGTGCTCCGTTCTTGGTCAGAAGACAAACCGACGTTTTGCGCTTCGCCTGTGCCCGTGACTCGTGCTCCGTTCTTGGTCAGAAGACAAACCGACGTTTTGCGCTTCGCCTGTGCCCGTGACTCGTGCTCCGTTCTTGGTCAGAAGACAAACCGACGTTTTGCGCTTCGCCTGTGCCCGTGCGTGACTCGTGCGCCGTTCTTGGTCAGAAGACGAAACCCCGTGTTGACGGTGCTTTGGCAGTGTGTAAAGCATATTGTTATCACGTTGGGTCTCACAGCGAACCGCAAAAGCTGTTCCGAAGCAACGGAAAGCGTGTGGAGAGCGTGTGGAGACCAACTTGTGATCTTACTGTATACGGCGCAAATTCAAACCGCGCACGATGTACTGCGCACCGGGTATTTTCGGAATTTCGACCGAATTTAGGCGGCGGCCGAAGACCAAACCGAAACTGGGCGCTTCGCCGTCGGAAGGCGGTTCTTTTCGGCCCGGGATCGCCGGGATCCGTGCCCGAAGTCGGGAGTTATCGTTCAGACACACAGACAGACAGACAGACAAAGTGACAGACAGCGCGCGATTAGTAGAGGGGACTAGTGCCTTTAGCCCGTAGGTGATACTGTAGGGCCAAGACTATCGATGATCGCCTGACTCAGCTGCAATTGGTCACCAGCCACCAGCCACTGTATAGGTTCACTGCTGTAGAGCCTAATCCTACCATGCTGCCAGCAACCAATTGCAAGACACCAGCGAAAACCAATAGGTGTTTCTGTAGTATTTGTGACTTCTGATGGTCTCAAGCCTATAGCGCAAGACGGATCACCAGCCGCCACTGTTGTGCAGTTCGAAGAGCCATCGATCGTCTGTGGTTGATGACAAACAATTCTTCTGTGCTACAGATCATTCAATTCTCAGGTGCTCACTCAAGCCGACTAAGCATAATAGATCATCGGCCACCACTGTTCTGAAGTCTGTACAGTCAATGACGGTGAGCTTGAGATATAAATCTCCAGGATCAATCTCTTCTGTCATAAGACATCGGCCATTCAATCCTTGGTTTTGCTATCCTTGCGTCGCGCGTGCCGAGAGTCTTTTAGTAACAGGACGACAGCTACAATCGCGTCATTGCCGCCGTGGCCGCCATTTGAATGTCTAGTGCTAAGCGGACAGATGCCGAACAGACAGACATCGTTAGCCGCTTAGTATATAGGATGTGAACGTAGAATAGAAAGGTAGTATGGCAAGAGCACCACATTTTGGCAAGTTTTTTGTTGGATGTGACAATTTACACAGGTAGGAAACATCAGATAAACGGCGTCGTATCATGCCGATAACATATAGCGAACGCGGCGATATCACTGAGCTTCAGATCAGTTGTACAGTACAGACAACCGTATCGTGGGGATAGCTGCACTTGGTATTAAGGTACACGTTCTCAAGACACTTTCCCCAGATGCGGCTAACGATGTGTACAAAGTTCACTATACTGTTCACCAAAATTTGACAGACACAAAGTATAGGTTGAACTTTTTACACACACAGCTTGTTCAATCTGCAAGGGAAGTCGTTGACACCCTGTATTACACACGAGCGCCGAAATTCCAACAAATTCCACAACCTCAGTAGTACCTTGAACAGGACCCCATCGTTGATGGCCTCGTGTCCACTGCTGTAGGGTCTCGAGGTGCGTACGATGTAGCCGTCGAAGGGCGCGTATACGGTAGCACCCGCCCGGCAGGTGATGTCGACACCCTTATGGCGCCGACTGCCCCGCGGGGCGCCGTAGTACCCCGCCCCGAATGGGTCGTTGGGTCGGATGGAGTTCCGGGAGTTGCCAGAGCACAGGCCTCGGTTGATCTCAAATCGATTAGGATTGAGAGTGTTCGACGCGCCTGGGGTTACGGTAGACAGAAAGCAAGGAAATTCAATTTTCTATTGTTGTAAGTGAGGCACTGTGTGCGGTTCAGCAGATATCAGGTGCATGTGCTACACAAACATACTGTAGCTAGGGTAGTAGTGCCGTGACAATTGTACCTACGTTGCGGTAGTTCATCCAACCTTCGCCAACTGGTGCGAAATAACTTCACTTGTGGTGAAGCGCTCACCATTTCTGACGAAGTATTTCGTGCATTACTGTAAGAACTTCTATAATGACACGCTATGATGACGATCGTGAGTCCCTACGTACGTACAACTTCGACGCTGGCAGTCATTCAAACACTCACTCCAATAGAATCACAGTATGCGAATCATTGCGCTTACGGTTTTGGCGTATCCGCCGCAAACAATCACGACCAGAAGTGCGACAATAGCCAACAATTTCGCCATTTTGTCTAACGGTTCCTGTTTGCGCGGCAGCAACTCAGTATTGTGTTCGTGGAACGTCAGTGCTCTTTTTTTCGCCCGGCCTCAGCCGGGCGAACCCCT